>CAJPEV010004037.1:0-25383 GCA_905338385.1 Darwinula stevensoni
AATGTAAGAATACGGACGAGCCTGGAATTATTATGGATAATTTGATTGCCACCAGGAGTGTATAGCATCTAGCGACCGCATAGTTGCTAGGTATAAGGACCGGACTGTTGCACTTCTGCTACGAACAAATTTACCTCAGGAGCACGCTACCTGCGCATTCAAAAAATGTTTATTTGGTATGTAGCATATCTGCTACTTCATGCATTAAATGGTTAAACTATATCTGGATCCTAAAATGGACTCACATCGCCCAAATTATTATAATTTTTTATTTTCTACAAAATTGATGCGTCTTTCATTGACAGTTACATAAGGCATATATGAGTAAATCCAAAGAGGAACTTTTTACATCATGATTTGATGTTGAAGAAGAAAAAAAACGAGCAAGCGAGTCCAATTAACCACCGCTTTTGTTATGCTCTTTTTTGTCACTTGCCTAATAAGAATTAAAGTGAGATTTGCATTCTTCAGTTCTGTGGATATCCCTCGAAATATGCTTTCTCACCTCATGCTGAATTCGAACTTGAAGTCATAGTTCTAATGCCTCAGTCAAACTCTTTTCAGAAATTCGTTCAGGAAACATTGCTCAATTGTATTCTAGGGATTCGGTCTTTCGACAAGTTGCTCGATAAGGTTCTAATGCAGTGATGAAGTTCAACAAAGGTAAAGAAACTAGCTGATGAAAAAACTTCCCTTTCCCTAATTATTGATGCAGAAGTAGAACTTGGGCCGTGTTCATGTGGTACGGTCATAATATACAGTGTTTCTCGCTAGAATATGTTCTTTTCTTTGGTTGCGAAAAATCGATACCTGTGTATGGTAAATACATTTGCCACATAGCTCCTCCTCGGCTTGGAGGGTGTCCAACATCGATGACGTCACGACAAGGATACAACTCTTTGACGGCGATGCCGTCCTTTTGACCCGTTCTCGACAGCAGCTCCGGGCGTGCTCGGTAGGTTCGACTCCGCGGCCGGCGTCGGCGGCCGCACTGCAGCCAGAATGAACTGTGCGTCTCACAGACACAGGTCATGGTCCTCTCGAGAAATCCCTTACAGTCCACCCTTACAGTCCCTGCATGTCAGTGGGATCCCACTGGAAAATTTGGAGAAGTTCAAGTACCTCAGTGTCTGGTTCTCGAGTGATGGGCGATACGGAAACGAGGTCGACAACTGCATCTCCAAGGCTTCTGCAGTTTTGCGAGAAACTTTTCGCGAACCGTGGTTGCTCTATTAGGGAAGCGAAACTCTCTGTTTTCAAGAGTGTTTATCCCCTCCACTTTCCTATGGTCATGAACTTTGGGTAAAGACTCAAAGAACCAGATCGCGGTTTCAAGCTGAGGGAATGAGGTTCTTGCGTCTAGTGACTGGCATAACGCACCTTGATCGGATGCAGAACTCCGCCATCCGAGAGAGCCTCCGCCTCAAGCAGCTGCTCCTCGGGATCGAGAGATCGCAGGTCAGATGGTTTGGACCCGTCTGCGGCATGCCCCCTGAGAGACTCCCAAGAGGAGTCTTCCAGGCTAAGATGACCGGCGAAAGACCTGTCGGTAGATCTAGTACAAGGTGGAGTGATTACAGTATATCTCTCAGCTTTGTCACGAGAGGCTCGGCATTCCACCAGCTGAGTCTGTTGCCTAGGATCGAAATCATTGGAGGATGCTCTTGGGCATGCTCGAACGGCGACCCCATTAAGTTGGGAAAAGCGCTACCAAAATTCAATAGGCACGGTATCGCCCATTACCTTTTTTCAACCCCTTCCTATAACAAAATTCAACATCCTCGTGTATCTTTCTGAGAAAATCAACAGGAACGACATTTGACATGCTTCTTTCTCTCCCTACACAGAATCGCTCAATCAATTTTGAAGTTCCATCTCCCCAGGGTTGTAGAGATCTCTAAATCTCGATTTTTAAAGATTTCCTTCCTGTATTCCCCCCTTTGGGAAGTCACCCCTGGGGAGTTTTCGGAGAAAAGAGACCAACCAAGCAAAATATTTTGACTTGTTGGTAAAAATTGAAATTAGCTGCCTTTCATTTAGTCTTAGCATGATGGCTCCGGTCCCTTCCCCCAGTGCTGCCGGATATCATGCCGGAGTTATGTCAGATTCCTGACTTCTTCGGACTTAGTATCGGTATCTGGATATTTTTTTTTATCCATGAGACAATTTCGTGCCGAGTTCATAAGATGAGCTGAGATTGAAATGGTGGCTGGCAGCCGCCGATCGAATTGGTGGGATGTGAAGATATCTCTTTCGGACATCTGTAAATTAACAGAATGGCGCACACGTTGCTTCTTAGAGGCATTTTCTCCTCAGAACTAGTCGAGACGATTTGAGAAACTCTAGATAGGCCAAACGGTCCTGGTTCGCACTGAAATGGTTCATAATACTCGAAAAATACCTCTAATCGGTCCTCACACGTCCTCTCTTTTAAAGGGCCATGAGAGACTGAATAGGCCAGTGATTGGCCTGACGATACACGCCCTCGACGAGATGTCTCGAGAACTAGGGATTTATCCATATAGGCCTAATTGTCAGTAAGTCAAGGATTTAGGCTTTTTTGGACGAGAAATGTAGGCCTAGACCTGACCCAAAGAGAGTCCGTCGGTTAGACCTGGGCCTAACGTTAGTGATTTACGTAGAGAAGGGGGAGGAGAAGGTGAAGTTGAGGTTGAAGAAAGGAAAAGTCTTTGAAAAATGAAAACATTGGAATTCAGACCATGATGGACTCGATGATGCGATGGGGTGTTGATGATGTACTCGAGAGGTCCCAGAGAAGAAACAGTCTCTGTATGAAGCCAGATCTGGTAGAGTGTGTTTAATTGCATGTGGACTAGAAAGTGACTCGGTGGGACACCCAGCAGTGCTATCGGGATGTAAGACACCTGTCGAGGCAAATTATGGCAATAATACCTGTAGTACAGGTAAAGGTGGGAAGCATTTGGAAATGTATCGAATCCAATAATGGACACAATTAAAGAGGAAGGCTTCAGAAGGCATTCGATTGCCACGAAGATTTCATTATTATTTATTAGTTATTCATCCCACTTTTTCCCCCCCAACCCTTAAACCTCAGGTAGCACAAAATATTGATTCAATTTTGAGGAGGTGTGGATGGAATGCATCAATATTGACGGTTTATGCCTCCACGTGGCATTGACATTAATTCAAAGCGGTGACTGTTCATACACCCACATTGAGCCAGCGTATATTCAATGCTTCTGTATTCACGGTGGAAGTATCCATATTAAATCAACATTGATTCTTTGGATTCCTTAAAAATAGAGAACCCTTGTGTTTTGTGCCTGCTGTGGATTTTTTTTTTATGCGTACTTCGTCTGGGTTTGTCGAATAGTACATCCAAACAACCAGAATGCATTTCGATCAAGAGAAACGATTGATTTTGTGCAGTTAGGGCAATAGTTGAAATGGCACTTTCGCAAATTTTGTCGCATTAAACAACCAGAAGACTACTTGGAGCATAATAAGACAATTTCTCGTATGTATATGATATGGGGGACTTATCTCAAAGCACACAGAATATTTCAGCAAAATAGAGTTTGATTAGAGATCATGAATTTCCTGCGTTTTTTATATCTAAGGAATCGATTAACTCAAATAAATTTTCAGATCTTGGGATATATCCTAATTCAGCTTAAATATAAAGGCTAATCGTTTTAACTCTTTAATGCATTATTTTTTCTTTGTCGGCGAAAAAATCTGGTAGGTTTCATTCATGGGTCAAGTGGAAAAAAAAAATTTAATCAAATTTGTAAGCAGTAGGTTTTTTGTTGCTCATTTGCTCAGCAATTTCAGCTTTCTAACCCAAGCTGCATAAATGCTAGAGAGCTCAGTAGGCCTATCAACATTCGTGCATACCCCAACATAAAAGAAAATGTAAGAATACGGACGAGCCTGGAATTATTATGGATAATTTGATTGCCACCAGGAGTGTATAGCATCTAGCGACCGCATAGTTGCTAGGTATAAGGACCGGACTGTTGCACTTCTGCTACGAACAGATTTACCTCAGGAGCACGCTACTTGCGCATTCTAAAAATGTTTTATTTGGTATGTAGCATATCTGCTACTTCATGCATTAAATGGTTAAACTATATCTGGATCCTAAAATGGACTCACATCGCCCAAATTATTATTATTTTTTATTTTCTACAAAATTGATGCGTCTTTCATTGACAGTTACATAAGGCATATATGAGTAAATCCAAAGAGGAACTTTTTACGTCATGATTGAAGAAGAAAAAAAACGAGCAAGCGAGTCCAATTGACCACCGCTTTTGTTATGCTCTTTTTTGTCACTTGCCTAATAAGGATTAAAGTGAGATTTGCATTCTTCAGTTCTGTGGATACCCCTCGAAATATGCTTTCTCACCTCATGCTAAATTCGGACTTGAAGTCATAGTTCTAATGCCTCAGTCAAACTCTTTTCAGTCCTTCGTTCATGAAACATTGCTCAATTGTATTCCAGGGATTCGGTCTTTCGACAAGTTGCTCGATGAGGTTCTAATGCAGTGATGAAGTTCAACAAAGTTAAAGAAACTAGCTGATGAAAAAACGTCCCTTTCCCTAATTATTGATGCAGAAGTAGAACTTGGGCCGTGTTCATGTGGTGCGGTCATAATATACAGTGTTTCTCGCTAGAATATGTTCTTTTCTTTGGTTGCGTAAAATCAATACCTGTGTATGGTTAATACATTTGCCACATAGCTCCTCCTCGGCTTGGAGGGTGTCCAACATCGATGACGTCACGACAAGGATACAACTCTTTGACGGCGATGCCGTCCTTTTGACTCGTTCTCGACAGCAGCTCCGGGCGTGCTCGGTAGGTTCGACTCCGCGGCCGGCGTCGGCGGCCGCACTGCAGCCAGAATGAACCGTGCGTCTCAAAGACACAGGTCATGGTCCTCTCGAGAAATCCCTTACAGTCCACCCTTACAGTCCCTGCATGTCAGTGGGATCCCACTGGAAAATTTGGAGAAGTCCAAGTACCTCAGTGTCTGGTTCTCGAGTGATGGGCGATACGGAAACGTGGTCGACAACCGCATCTCCAAGGCTTCTGCAGTTTTGCGAGAAACTTTAGCGAACCGTGGTTGCTCTATTAGGGAAGCGAAACTCTCTGTTTTCAAGAATGTTTATCCCCTCCACTTTCCTATGGTCATGAACTTTGGGTAAAGACTCAAAGAACCAGATCGCGGTTTCAAGCTGAGGGAATGAGGTTCTTGCGTCGAGTGACTGGCATAACGCACCTTGATCGGATGCAGAACTCCGCCATCCGCGAGAGCCTCCGCCTCAAGCAGCTGCTCCTCGGGATCGAGAGATCGCAGGTCAGATGGTTTGGACCCGTCTGCGGCATGCCCCCTGAGAGACTCCCAAGAGGAGTCTTCCAGGCCAGGATGACCGGCAAAAGACCTGTCGGTAGATCTCGTACAAGGTGGAGTGATTACAATATATCGCTCAGCTTTGTCACGAGAGGCTCGGCATTCCACCAGCTGAGTCTGTTGCCTAGGATCGAAATCATTGGAGGATGCTCTTGGGCATGCTCGAACGGCGACCCCATTAAGTTGGGAAAAGCGCTACCTAAATTCAATAGGCACGGTATCGCCCATTACTTTTTTTTCAATCCCTTCCTATAACAAAATTCAACATCCTTGTGTATCCTGAGAAAATCAACAGGAACGACATTTGACATGCTTCTTTCTCTCCCTACACAGAATCGCTCAAGAAATTTTGAAGTTCCATCTCTCCGGGGTTGTAGAGATCTCTAAATCTCGATTTTTTAAGATTTCATTCCTGTATTCCCCCCCCCCCCCCTTTGGGAAGTCACCCATGGGGAGTTTTCGGAGAAAAGAGACCAACCAAGCAAAATATTTCGACTTGTAGGTCAATATTGAAATTAGCTGCCTTTCATTTAGTCTTAGCATGATGGCTCCAGTCCCTTCCCCCAGTGCTGCCGGATATCATGCCGGAGTTATGTCAGATTCCTGACATCTTCGGACTTAGTATCGGTATCTGGATCTTTTTTTATCCATGAGACAATTTCGTGCCGAGTTCATAAGATGAGCTGAGATTGAAATGGTGGCTGGCAGCCGCCGATCGAATTGGTGAGATGTGAAGATATCTCTTTCGGACAATTAACAGAATGGCGCACACGTTGCTTCTTAGAGGCATTTTCTCCTCAGAACTAGTCGAGACGATTTGAGAAACTCTATATAGGCCAAACGGTCCTCGTTCGCACTGAAATGGTTCATAATACTCGAAAAAGACCTCTAATCGGTCCTCACACGTCCTCTCTTTAAAGGGCCATGAGAGACTGAATAGGCCAGTGATTGGCCTGATGATACACGCCCTCGACGAGATGTCTCGAGAACTAGGGATTTATCCATATAGGCCTAATTGGCCCCGTAAGTCAAGGATTTAGGTTTTTTTGGACGAAAAAAGTAGGCCTAGACCTGACCCAAAGAGAGTCCGTCGGTTAGACCTGGGCCTAACGTTAGTGAGTTACGTAGAGAAGGGGGAGGAGAAGGTGAAGTTGAGGTTGAAGAAAGGAAAAGTCTTTGAAAAATGAGTAGGCCTAGACCTGACCCAAAGAGAGTCCGTCGGTTAGACCTGGGCCTAACGTTAGTGAGTTACGTAGAGAAGGGGGAGGAGAAGGTGAAGTTGAGGTTGAAGAAAGGAAAAGTCTTTGAAAAATGGTTTTCACATTACTACGTGTATGTTTGAACACAAACTCGATGAATGGGGAAAGGGAAGGGATGGAGGAGGAATTCATTGGACCCGCCTCGCCCTTTGGCCGAGCAGCTCTCAATCTTTGAGGGCCAAAGTGGGAACCTCGGAAATGATTTTCCTAACTCACATTTTAATATCGAAACGACATGGAAACTTCCACTTACGGAATCAAGATAGGGCAGAAGGAAACTATTCTGAGCAGCCATTGTGAGGTTGTATCCTTCGGAGATGTGATGCAACTGATGAATTGCCCAAAACAGGCTCACCTCTGGAAATGCAAATGCCAACATCAAAGTCAGTCGGAATATAAAAATTTTTTTTTTTTAAATATAATACCCCAGTCAAAAATGTTTCATCGAGCGATTGATGGCTTTTCGCCGAGGCGTATTATAGCCTTAGTTGAGCCATCACTGACATTTTGTTGGCTTATGGTTGGTTTAAGATGACTTATAGTCGGGCATGTCCTGTTGGGCCTTCATCGGGCAAACTTGGGCTCGTTGGGAAATTGCTTATGCTCCAACCATCAGCCGACTTTTCACAATGGTGAAAAGTCGGCTGATGGTAAAAAAAAAAAAACCACATAAACTGCATCTACAGCATTATCCATCTGGGAGAGGTGAAGGAACAGTATTTTACGAGAATACCTCACTCGGATTCACTCCTATTGCCAAGGTTTGAGTTTATCCCAAGCAACATCCTTCGGAATGCTAAAGCATTCAGGAACGAAGTCATTTTGGGACATGGAATCTGTCCTCCCACGAGAGGCCTGGCACGCCAAACACATAAAAAGACTTTTCAGCGTCTTTAAGTAGAGAGGTATAGGAAGAATAGAAGATTGAAGAAGTTTAATAACCAAATTCGGAAAATAAAGATGAAGGAATCATCTTCATAGTAATGTCCCATGAGAAAAGAGAATTCAAGGGCATGCAAAAGTCACACAGTACATAATGCTGCCCAGGTAGCACACTACTTCCGGTCCGGTGGTGGACCTCTGTCGGCACGAACGGGATCGTGGCCGGTGCGGCAGAATGACATTTCCAGTTGAGGACCCACGGAACATTGAAGGCATTCGCCCGCGTCTTGTTGGGCAGAAGGTGGGCCGGCATTGGGAAACTGACCCAACGAGGTTGGTATGGGCAGGTCACCCTGCCATCTGTTGGCAGTTGATCGAATTACGCAGTATCGAAGCGATATCATGAAAGTAAGCGTCCCTATAGACGTCTCATTCTACGATGGATTTGCTTTGATTGTGGAACAGTTAGTTTCCTTAAATTGCGCTGATCTCAGCTTTTTCTGCGATTTACATTGTTGGCCTAACCCGCTGTTCGTCTCTTTAGGTCTCTTTCAGATCTATGAAAGGAATTTTGGCAAAAGGCTTGGCAGGAAAAATAAATCTGAAGAACTTAAAGGTTTTTAAGGAGTGGGTTTTAACCGTAAAATATCATCAGTTTTTAAATGAAACCATTAGAGTCAACCGATGTTTCTTTTACGGCTAATACCCGCACCCAACAAATCGGAAAATTTTCCTCAACTTGTGCTTTCATGAGATTTGACTTCCCATCTGAGTGGCACTTCTCAGCCAACAGACACGGAAAAGGAGTTTGTGATGGAGTTGGAGGCTCAGTGAAAAGGTTAGCTTCAAGAGCCAGTCTCCAACGACTGTACAACCAAGAGGTAATGACGCCTTACCAACTGTTCGAGTGAGCATCTGTGAACGTCTCAACCAGTTGCTTCAAGTATTGCAACTTGGAAGACTATAGGAGAGTGGCGGAATTTCGGGAAGAAAAAACTGCACAATCACGCACGATACCGAGAGCTCAAAAACTTAATTCTTTCATCCCATCGACGAAAGAAAAAGTTGCTATCAGAGTGTCTGCTTCTCATATGTTTCAAAGAAGCGAATCGCTGTCATGCCAGATGAGCTTGCGACTGACAAGCTCGAGTCATGAATGCAGAAGTGTCCTTCAAGTTGGTCCAGTTTTAGCTTGACTTTTAGTAATTTCGTAACTGCAAGTACAAAAGAATGTACTTGATCTAAGGAGCTTCAATTTGACAATAAGTACAGTAATTTTTCAATAGCCCCTACGAGCTCATCGAATTTTATGTAAAATGGAGAGGGTCGGGTAAATTTGTTTTTAAATTGACATAGAATGACCCTTACCGTCTTCATTCCAGCGAGTATTTTCATCAAAAGATCATATTGCAAAAACAGGAAGGATACCCTCCGCGTGTGTCTCTTACCATGTAATGCGCGATGAAGAACGTAGTAACGGAAGTCAACCACGAGAGCAGTCATGATCCAGGTCCAGGGTGAATCCCATTCGAAATCAAACAGCCTCCAGTGCTCATACACGTAGAAATACATCCCATATCCCATTCCTCGATATATTTCCCTGTCATCAGGAGGGAAAAAGGAGTGAATGACGATTCACTGAATTAAATATATGAATAAAATCTTGATAATAAAATCTACAGTGGTCCATGGAGATGGTTGTGGTGGTCGGTGGCATGTGAGCACACAGCACGATTGTGTGTGCAATAGTCCATTTCGAAACCAAAGGCCGCTAACGTTCGGACACGTCTGCGGCGGCTTGTGTTGTCCTTTGAACAGCGAACAGCGTGAGGCCGCCAATGAAAGGCCACGTGCCGCAATAGATGCAAAACGATAATGCAAAGTTTATTCAGGAGCGACTAATAATACTGATTAATAATACTGATTTTGTGGCCTTTAGGCCACAAAATCAGTATTATTAATGACTGTCAACATCTAATACCCGAACTGGAAAAGGTTACAGTCTTGGACTTCCTCCCTTAGAGGCTAGTGCTACCTTGTCCACAATCACAGAACTCACACCAACACACTCCACCTCTGATGACAGCTGTGCCCTGACTCATCCTCATTCCTAGGAGTGATTAAGGGCAAAGCTGTCGCCAGAGATGCAATTATTCGAGCAGCAGTGGCTCTACTTTCACCTGAGTTTCGATTAAGCTCCTAATGACCTGCTTACTGAGTTATTCCTCAAATGGAGTTACTTTTGACTAATAGGAAAAAAATACTCCGAGATTTTTCTCTCGGAAAACATGGCTCGATTGACTTCATGAAATCAGGGAAAGAAAAGAGATTTCTTAATTATCTCCAACCTTACTGGGATCCCTTCGCGACGCCCCAGGGGGGTCGCGAACCACAGATTGAGAACAGTTGCACTATGGTATACCATACGCGGGGGAATTGCCTTCTCGTTGCATTTTCTCAACGTGCGGCTTCGGGCGCATGGACATGTCCATTGGATGACCTATTGGATGTCCGTTTTTTGGATCCATAGGAGAATCTCTATGGGAAAGTTATCGGATGTCCATTGAGGGATGCTGCAATAGCAATAGCAACTCCCATACGAATGGAGCGAAATTTGCATGCTAATCGATATTTTTTTAGCATGGGAGAGGAGTACTTTCTGAGACTACTAAGATTCCGCACACTCACGTTTCTGGGATGATATAGAAGAGAAGCGTTTAGATGGAAAGTAAGGTATTACTCAGATGTTACTCTCATCTTTCCATCCTTACCTTTCAAATAAGAGACTGTTTTCTGCTGCGAAAGGTTACGGCATTAAAATGGAATAGACTTCCATGCAATGTGCAAGAATTGCAGGGAGTCTTCCTGAGCTATGTTACGTCCCTCAACAAATGAACTAATTCGAATGACTTGCTTCCTTCGGCTTGTACATGGGAAATCGAGTAGAGAATGAGAGCTTCCGCAGAACAATTCATTAGCATTAAGGAAATCAGGAGACATACAGTAGTTAATTTATTTTCACCTCGCTTACATTGTGGGAACTTCATATTTATTGAATGAACTGCTAGATGTCAGGCCAGGTGGAGGGCCTCAACGGGGCAGGGATTCCATCCAAGGACATCCATGGGTAGACTTTGAGAGGATGTCCTTAGAAGTTCCTTTACTGAACGTCCAATGGATGTCCATAGATGGACTGACACATCATTTCGTTCCTAATGTCGAACTCTATTATATGAAATCATGCACTGGTCAAAGGATGTCAATAGATGTTGCTGGATTTCGACCTTAAATGTGATATTTGTATTAAAAAAGAAAATAGAACTATAGAAATCCCGTTATCGGCTGCTCGGAACGTCATCCCAAAAAACCATAATTCAATAAAATGGAAATAATTGAGTGCTCGATGTAGGGAAATTCTGGTCGGATAAAGCATAAAATGCATGAGAAGATATCAATCCATGGCGATGACGTACTATGTACATCCAAAGGATGACCGCTTCTGGACTTGCACCCATCTCTGGACAACTGGACCGTCCATGGACGAGTTTTGGATCATCCATGGCTACTTGGGTACTTCACAATCTTAGCCTTAGGCCTAAGTACATAAATGGCAGACTAGGCCCACCAAAACTATCGCACAAGGCCCATTATAGATTTTAAAATTAGATCTGACACATATCACTCCTTGATCAGAGTGAAACACAAGAACAGAACAGAGGAAAGAGATACACTGCGAGGAGAGGCATGTCCTGGAAAGAAATGGCGTTATTAGGCCGAGTTCATACTCTGCTGTACAGCAGGGGGTCCCACACCCAGGGTCGCGACCCAGGGTTTGAATGTTGAATTTTGAGTCGTGACCAAAAAAGTTGTACAACAACGGCAAAATCCAATCCAACACGGGTGTGTTCCATTTAGACCATCAGCCAAAGGCTCGGAAAGCGCTAAGAAATCATCGACGGTGGCATGGAGTGTTACATGTTCACGTGTTCACGTCTGTCATATGGTATGCCGTCATATAGGGGAAATTTTTGCTGATTTTTCGATTTCGCGCATTCTTATCCTTGCATGCGAAATTGCAATGTATGGCAGAAAATGTTCAAAAATGCTTTCCATTGTATTGCTTTGATGTATTTCTTCATTAGTAACATTATATAACTATTTAACTTATTTGCAACTGTTCTACATGCACTATTATGCAATTTTGTTCATTGGGATAATAATGAAAATGCTTAGGATTAAAATTAGCGAAATTTTAGCATGGAAAAAATTTCACTCATATGGCGGCATAACATTGGGCTACATTCCCAGGATTCCTTGGAGCAACCATCTGCACCCAGTTGTTGCCGTTGAATGATTATATCTCATTAAACAATTGAGTGCCAATCTTGAACTTTGTATCGTTAGAAAGTGGATATCAGGTACTTTTGAATAAAATATTATAATTGGGGATTCGTGGAGAGGCAAGTGCAGATGTCGTTCACAAAAGTCGGTCAAACTGCTCGAACAAGTATAATTTTGGCACTGCTACTGCAGTTAAATATTCACATCTCATGAAGACATTGAATGCCAATCTCGAATTTGATATCGTAAGAAATGGTATTCCATCCACTTTTGAAGGAAGTATTAGAAATGCGAATTCCAGAGGTGGCAAGAGTAGATATTGGCCACTGAACTTGTTCAAACTGTTTGGTCAAGTGGAACTCCCTCGGTTAGCTTTGGAGAAAAGTGTCTGGAATCAATTTAAAGATGGAAATTTCAAAATTGAAATGACAGCTTGTATCTAAACTAGAGAAGTTATGGCAAAAACAGCTTCACAATTCCAGTCTGTATGGGCGCCAGGTATCAATAATACTGGTAGGTAAAAGTAATGAAATTATGCCATGTACAGTAATAGTAATATACAAACCATGTCAGTCGTGTAAATTTGACCTTTTTTAGGCAAATGAAGTGAAAATGTCATGTTTTTCGGGCAAATAACATGAAAAACTGACCCTAAATTTTTTTTAAATGACTAAAAATAATTACCTGCTTTGTCTCTTTGTTTTTTTTTGAGGNNNNGGGGGGGGGAAAGAACCGGGCCGGATTAAGGTTATGAGGGGTCTAAGGCTAATAGGAGGGAAGGGCCTAAGTATGAATTACATATTGCAAAAAAAATGGACTGGAGCCCACTAAAGTAGGGCCTAAAAATATGAGGACCTAAGGCTATAGCCTATGGGTTACTCCGTTCCTGGGTAAGACCCCCATTTTTATATAGTGAAAAACGTTCATTTGAACATTTCAGTTTGCATTGAATGCTGTTGAAAATTCATTGAAATGAAGGTATGATTCACAAATATTATTCACCAACTTACTACCTGGTCGATACTTTCGAATGTTTATTCAGTCTCATTCGCATAAATGAATGCTTTTCGCCCTATTCCATCCATGATGGTGACAAGGACGTAATGAAGTAATGGAAAGTTTTCTGAGTCATTATCTCTGCCTGTACAAGCACTAGCTCTTGAGACGTATTTGCATCGTTTCCGCTCATCTTCATCGAACATTTCTTTACTGCGTCGTTGTGAGATTATAAAGAAGCGCCCACTGACAGTGTGATTTCCATGAGGAATGTGAAGGCCAGGGAGATCATGCCTTCGTCGGGTCGAACGAGCGGTTTTCCCTGCTTCCATCGAAGTACTTGTTCCAAGATGACACCCAGAACGATATACGGAACCGCCTGCGTAAAATATGAGATGATCTTGCGATAGACTCAGAAGCAGTAAATATTTCATGAGATATGGCCCACTTAGCATGAAAAGTATCGTATCCTTTACCTGAGAGATATAGTCTGGAACTTCCTCTGGCTTCTCGAAGATCGTTTCGCGCGGATCCACTAAGTAAAAGAGAAGTCCAACTTCCTTGATTCTCGCCCAGATTATCCCCGTCTCATTCCGATCCATTCCAATCACTCGCGAAACGCCCCGAGACCTTATTGCAAATGGAACAGAGGGGAAGAACGAAACCCGCAATAGACCTCCTTGCACCCGTTCAGGAATCCGACTGCGACTTCATCTCCATTGAAGATCCTTGCCAGAGTCCGAGCACTTTCAAGGCCGACTGGTGCCGGTTTTGCGCGTTTCGTCAAACCTTCCCTTATTTCTATTCTTACGCAAGTTCACGAGTTCTCTGTGGTTTTACCCACACGATTTAAATTAGTGGAACTTGGCACGATAGAGATGTTCGCGTGTAGCAATTCGAAGATCTTACGAGCGATACCAAGCTGATGTCGGTGTGAGGTTTATGGTTTCTTGGACACCACTACTCCGTCGCTATTCGACATGAAGGTCTTCCAAAGGTCGTATTCATGGGCAAGAATCTCTTTGCAAGATTTACGTTCGGGAGAATCCTGCACGAAAGAAGAAATATGGAGATGTGGAAACTTCGTAGGAGAGCTTCCATCATGTACGGAGGAAAGATAGCGAATAAGAATCACATAAGGTAGAAATTAAATGGGCAGGAATGACGACTAAAGTAGCAATTTTGAACCAAAATAAATCCATTGGACGTAGGTAGAAAAGAACGAAACTCGAACGCTTCGTGAAAGTGCAACTTGACTCGAATGCTTAGGCTAAAATTATCGGCTGCTCGTTCGACGTCCTCTCGGGCGATTGAATTATTTTGCTGTAGTTTCCCCGTTGTATCGAAGATGCCGTGGTTCTGATTTCCTATGATATTTCGATCGTGAGAAGAAGAACGAGTGCAACATCTGAGCGTGCTCAGATACTGTATTTGAAACCATCGTGTTTCAGTTGTAGGGTATCTCCAGGAAAATTGTTCCATAGAACTACGCGTTCATGCACAATTTCGTGTAAGAGTTCCTTTAGGAATATGTTAATGGTAGGATAATATCCCTCCAGTTTGGCTTGATTATGCCGTAAGACATAGACCTGAGAGCATCTTCGGTTAAACGTTGCAAATCCATAGCTTGACGAAAGAAAAATGGGAGGGGTCGCAAAAGGAAAAGCATCAGAAATAGAACCGTACAAAGATGTCAAGAAATGTCTGATTCTGATGTTGATAATCCAGATGATCCAGCCAGGTAAAGCCCACCTCCCTTTGTGTATTTTGATCGAACATTTCCTGGTTACTCTTTTAGTTTTTGTTTTCGCTTTTTCCCTTCTCATTGTATTTTATTCTATTAGAATTTTACGCTCCACTTGGTTGTGTTCGTGTTTCGAATCCATATTCATATTCAAGGAAAAAATCCTTAGATGCCTCGTATGTTTGTTTTTCTCTAACGGAAACAAAAAGGAGTGGCAGATTGTACGAACATATCCGGCAAACATTATTCACTAAGGTAGCTGAGGCTGGCTGTACAGATTACGGAGTGGAAGGGAGAAATTTCGCGTTCAAGTCACGGAGAGCATTCGTTCGACTCAGTGCGTAGCCGTTCGACTCAAGATGCAGCACGTACGATTATGGCATGTCTCATTTCGAGGGACCGTGCACACAAACTTTCCGTCACTGAAGATTTATTCCTACCACAACTTGACCCTTGAAAACAGGTAGTTTCAGAGAGGGGTGAAACAAAATGGTCGCCTCCTGGGTTGACCATAATGGGGTGAGAGAAACGCTGAATTTGATAATTGGACGGAAAAATGGTTCGAGTTTCGTTGTTTTCCCCTACCCTTAAGGACACTTTGACACCCGATGTATATCCTCCTCGGACATACTAAATGTTTCGTCCAAGGATAATCCTTGGTCATGTCCATTGGATGGCCTATTGGATGTCTATCTCTTTGGATCCATTGGAGATTCTCTATGGGAAAGCTATCGGGACCATCGAGGGATGCAGCGATAGAAATCCCTGGGTTGCAATGGAGTAAAATTTGCAAGCTCGTGAATATTCATGACAAGAGAAAGGAGCATTTTTCGTAGATTGACGATCTCGCCCTCTCAAGTTCCTAAGAAGAACCAGGAGAGAAGCTTTAGAATTGAAAGTGAAGTATTACTAAGACGAAACTCTCAATCCAGAATTTGTTTTCACCATCGTCATAGGTGACAAGGTCCACACGTGGAAGCAATAGACATACTTGACAAGGGGAACCACACTCTCTCCATGCAGTGTGCAAGAGTTGCCTGGAGTCTCTTTGAGCTACGTTACGTCTCTCAACAAATGAATTAATTAGAATGACTTCATCCCTCCGGCTTGTATGTGGAAAATTATCGAGTAGAGGACGAAAGCTCCCGCTAAACAATTCGTTAGCATTTGTGGAATCGGGAGATATACAACGGCGGGATGAGAGTGACCTCACTTACATGATGGGAACTTTATATTTATTGAATGAAATGAAGATGTCAGGCCAGACGGAAGGTCCCAACTGGGCCATCCATCCAAGGTCCATCTAAGGACATCCAATGGTAGACCGCGAGAAGTTGCCTTTAAAAGTTGCTTTGTTGAACGTCCAATGAATGCCCAAAGATGGACTAACACATTTCGTTCGTAATGTCGAACTCTAAATGAAATTATGCACTGCTATGTAGGCTTGGGCCTAAGTGAGAGTGATAGTGATGAACATCTCAATCATGGAAGAGCCAAGCTTTTCCCTCAGCAGTAGTTAAACCTATCTCAAAATTCAAGTGATGAGAGTGACTTTGACTCAACCCCAAACCTTGGTCTATGTAAAGGGACAGCAAGAGAGACCATAAATCATAATCTGCATGAAGCGGGGCCTAAATCTACCTATTCTAGTAAGTTTACTTCATTTTCAGTTCAGTGAAGGGGTAGCAAAATAATTTATTTCTGCTCTTAAGGTTGACTGCCAGAGTGTTGGTGCCATTGGCCAAGGTCCAACTTGATGACACTCTTCCTTTATTCCTTGATAATAATTTTTCCCCCCTTTTTACACGTCTCTATGCTTTGTCTACTCTCCTGAAAATTAAAAACCTAATTAAGGAAAATTTTGTCCCAATGGCCTTACATTGGTCTCCTGCGGTTTGAACTCCCTATGTTCAGTAACTGGAAACAGCTTGATTTTTGGATTAAGTCATTAATGTTGTTAATGTAACCCTTTCTGTCAGGGCGGGACTCAGGAGTCCCACATTTTCTTTGCATTTGTAATAGGGTTACCCAGGAATGTACGACCTTGAGGCCGTGGCAGGATTCTGAGTCCCAGTTTATACTGTTCACCTCATGTTGTCAAGTTGTCACCAGTCCACAGTAATATGAGGCTGCTGTACTTCCTCTGGCACTTAAAAAATGGTGTCATCTTTTGCATTTATTTCAGTTAATACATTTCTTTCCCATCCAATTTTTTTTCTTTTTGTTTTGCAAGCTAGATAATGGAAAGTAGTACAGAAATGCTAGGAAATATATGACGTAAAATAGGGATATGAATACTAGTTGAATTAATTAAATATAGTAATTTAATTAATTATTTGTTTTAAAAACAATTAAATAAATATTTGTTTTCCTTAAGGAAACCATTTTAAAAGCACTTTTATTTTATATAAGACTTGCTGAAGCCAAAAAAAAATATATGACATTTTTTCTATGTCATTCAGGACTGAAAGGGTTAACTTAGTTCAGGAAGAAAGTAGCCAAGTTTCAATGTTATCTTACAATATGCACAGCACCATTATCCTTGTGCTTCTGAAAGTTGGGGTAGAACTGTTCTGGTCTGTGCATCAGTACAATATTTTTTTGCCTTTAAGATATTTGTTGGGAATTGCTTAAGTGATATATATTTAGAGGTGCTTATTGTATGTCAGGTGGGGAAAATTCAAAGGAATGAGTGAGACAGCTAACGTTCATAAACTAGCAAAGATTGAAATGGGGCTAGGCTCAGTTTCAAAACCCAAGAACTGGCATGTTCTTCTGGATTTTCAAAGTATTGGCACTGTAGTAAGCTTATGCTATCCCAAGAATGTCCCTAACTGGACGACTTGTTCCCTGGTCTTTATAGGATATCGTGAAGACATCTTCTTTCGGACGGTTTCGAACATCTCGTAAGAGATGTCTTCAGTATATCTAAGAGACGTCTTTAAGATATCTTCAGTCGATATCTTACAGATACCTCTTTTGGGATATCATTATGACATCCTTAGTCGAATACTTCTGGACATCCTGGAGGGGATATCTCGAAGACATCTTCAGTCGAACGCTTTTCGATATCTTGAGGAGGATGTCTTAGGGACATCTTAGGGATGTCTTTAGGCATCTTCAGTGTTTTTTGTCGCCTTCAGTCAGGTGCATACCTTCGACGGTAGATATCTCCCGTGAGCCCTGATCTGCAAGCTCAGATCTTCTCTATCAAATTCATATACTTGATTTTTCCTGCAGATAAGATAGGATTTTCATACCGTACATCAGGAAAACTGCCACCAGGGAAACTTTTAACTTCTATTCTTATTCTAAACTTCTGTATGAAGACAAAAAATTGCACCAGAGCAGCACTGATGGCCAGTCTCGCAAATAAATTGAAGGAGCTGGAAGTGGAGATGACCTAATCTCATCTTTCCATGATTGCTTATTCTTCCAAGATGGATTCCTTCAGGAAGAAGGATTTTGCTTCTCATTTCATTCTTTGGTGTGAAGGCTGATGTCCTCACTATGATTTTTTTCTCCTCTTATCTCTTATTCTTTGGTGCAAAAGAATGATGCCCTCAATATATTGGGATGGAAAGAAAGTTGTGCAACATTTTCTAAAACTATTTATAAAAATTTTCAAAGGAATGATGGGCGGGGCTTTGCGTTTGTATATGCTGGAATGTTCTCGAAGCTTCTGCCCTCGGGGTATATAAGGCGGCTTCTGCCATTAGTTGGCAGAACCCCGAGGGCAGAAGCTTCGAGAACATTCCAGCATATACAAACGCAAAGCCCCGCCCATCATTCCTTTGAAAATTTTTATAAATAGTTTTAGAAAGTGTTGCAAGACTTTCTTTCCAAACCAATATTTCTGAGGACAAGTATTATTCCTCTTTTGATTCATCCATGCTCAAAAGATTGACTCCTTTATTTTTACCTGGTATTCATGGAAAGGAGAAAATTAATTCATCAAGCTGACATTCCAATCGACCCTTCCTTCAGAACATCCTTCCTTCATTCCCTCAGAGCAGTCATGGCTACCCATACACATGTTGCTATTAGAGAAGGTGAAACGGTTTGAAGATTTGGAATTTATATGCTGAAATTAGTCATAAAACTTCTAAAAAGGACTTCTCATTATATAGAACTCCATACAATTCAAGTTTTGCACAGTCCACTACAAGAGACTGTTGAGTTCAAGACAACTCTCTTACAGATAATTTGTAGACCTCTATCTATTTCTACAGAATTTGATCATATTAATTGCAAGATAAATAGAAACGTATATACAATTACTATAAACTTTCTATAGTGTCTCGATAGAAGTGTGTAAAATTTTACATAATTTTTTGTATAGAGTGTCTGTAGAAATTTTATAAGATTCTTGACTGAATTTCTATTGAATCTCCAAAGAATTTCTATAGTGATTTAATACAAATTAAAGGAGTGAAATAAAACGATTCTATACGACCTTATAGAACCTATTGAGACCCTAGAGAGTCTATAGAACATTTTTGCTTGAGTTTTCACTTATTATGGCAATATATTTGCTGTTCATTTTTTATTATCTGTCATTATATGTCCAAAGTCATTTTCATATTTAATTCATGCACATCACGACTGCTTTTGTTTATTGGTCAGTGTCCAGATGATTGTGTAGAAACCTGAAACCCAAGTGACTAGCTTCAAGGGCCAGGCATCCATGAAAGGGAACACAGGAGTAAGGAAAGAGAAAACAAGGCAACGGAGGAGTTCAACTCGAGGTCCCCGTGTGTCGTTCTCTAGCATCATCCCAAGGCTCAACATTGAGAGTCCCATGTAGCCAAGAAACAGGAGCGCTTGATGGAAGTGCCAAACCTGAGAATAGATATTGTTTCGCTGTTCAATTGAAGACACTCTTTTCTCTACAAAAGGAATTCAAGTGGATACTTACCTTGTGGATGGCCATGAACTGGGCATGTATCATGACACCAATTAGAAACTGTATAAAAGCATAGACCTGAACATGCCTTGGACTCTCTGGCTGATATTTCTGCAATGGAGCCTTGTGCTACATAAAAAAAGAAGAAATTGAATTACCTTTTTTCGAAAAAAGATATTTGCTTTGCATTTACTGTTGAACAAAGAACTGAATGGAATTTTAAGCATGTGCCCATGAATATGTATTAATGCAAGTTTATAGTCACGAGTGTTTGTTTGAATATGCAAATCAAGAAACGATATTAAAGCATAAGTACGCCAAACTTGAGATTTTTCTAAAGTGTATTGTCTTTTTGCATATTTTCTCTTCACTCTCACATACAGAGTGGTTCATAAGCTAATTTTCCCAAGCTGTTAAACAAATTTTCATAATCTTTTGCTCTTTGGTAAGTCTTTAAGCCATTACAACAGCAAACAAGCCATGAAAAGAACATTAAACATTTTAACACTTGACAAAAACAAAAAACTAAGGTTAATAAGAGGTTTGTGTAGCTAAAAATCCTTCAGTGAACTAACTTATCACCCACCTTGCGTTTACCTAAAGGTTTTTTATTATTATCAAGGTGAAGTCCTGTATTTTTTCCTTAATTATAAGTAACTAAACAGGTTAAGAAATAACTAAACTTAGTTAAAGTTGATACTTGGGCTGGTCAGTAAGTAAAAATACTCACAGCAACAGATGTGCAAAATGCACATCTTGTTTGGAAGTTTCTCACAAAGCAAGGTCAATCACCAGGTGACAAACGCATGCTATGCATATATCTTACTGATTTATCTTAGAATTTTTCGAGGGCACGATTAGATTTGAGGTGAGTTTTGCATAAAAGCGGGCACATCTGCTTCTTAAGTCACATTGGAAATGACAATCCTGATCCGTGTTGGACAGTGTTGGTTTTGCAGAAAGTTGTGAATACTGTTGGGCTTTTGAAACGTTTTTTGGCGTTTGTGCACAACCTATAAAACAATATATAATTTTTCACCTCTAAGTAGTGGTCTTCAACCATCCAAATAACTGTAAAGTTTTGGGAAACCCAACTTGTTCACGATATTGCAGACTCTGAGGCCGTTGATATGGTTACTGGGCGTGTGACATGCCAATCAGCTTTGTCCTTGTTGCTATCTCTCGTTGGGCTCTATGTGCTACTCTTCATCACCTTTACTTGAAAATAACTTTTTACACTGAGTCTCAACACTCTCCTTAAAGTTTGCAAACCAGCTGTAGGCAGCTTCACAGCTGAGTGCACGTTTGGTACAAACACACTACAAACGTTTCAAAGTTTCAGCCCTAACTACCTCATCTTTCTGCAGAAACAACAGCGTCCAACATCAACATGCATGTCACTTTTCATAATTATTCAAGGTAACTAGTCTCACTATTGCCAAACCTGAGGGAAAACATGACTAGCAAGGCAAAGCCTTCGCCTACATATGAAAAGCCTACATCGCCTACATATGAAAAGCACCAAATGACCATACTCCGTGAAAAATTATCAGATGAAATTACATTCACATGCCATCTCTTCATGAAAAAAAAGTTAGCGTCCAGTCCACATACATTGTATATTACTATTGAATAATAGCTTGTACGTCTCAAATTCCTTTTTTTTTGGTTCCTCATTTCAAGACGTTAAAACTTCGAGACTGACGTCAGGCAATAGATCCTCAGGGTAAAGCCTGGGTTGTCCGGGTTCCCAGCCTGGACCGTAGAAAAGAACTTTCAGTCGGTCTCCCCAGGTCTTCATCTCCCACAGGGATTTCCAGATGTTCTGGAAGTGGTGAAACTGATTCCGAGAGAATACATTCGTTAGAGATGGACTTCGAATGGATTCTAAGAAACATTAAAAATACAAACTTGGAGTTTGATGGGATTGAAAGTGCTGACTGCGTGGGTGAGGCCATAGGCAACTTGTTCGCCTTCGGGTACAAACGTCCCAAAAATTCGATCCCAGATGATGAGTACCCCTGCATAGTTCTTGTCTATACAGTACCGGTTGCATCCTGTAAATAACAAAACCTCAGAGAAAACTCTGAAAAAAAAGGTCAAAACGCTTATCTTAGCTTAGGTCTGGCACTACTTGAGCTACTACGCTACCCCACAACTACTACATGAGCTCTCCAGGGTCCCTCCTTTAACAGAGGCATACTTCGGTCTTGACGTAGAGAAGGTTCAATTGGATGTGGACTAGAAAGTGACTCGGTGGGGCACCCAGTAATGCCGTTGGGAGGTAGAACGCCTGTCCAAACCAATTATACTGTCAGTGCATATAGTACTTGGAATGGCACGTAAATTAGGAAATAAATTAAATGAACCTAATAATGGGCACATGATCAAAGGGGGAATTTGCAAGCTATGCATCTTTTAAGCCCCCGTGGCAATATTTAAAGCCAAGGCAGCACCAGTACTTTGCCGTTCTCACATCGGTAGGACACTTTAGCCTTTTCTTTTTCATCCCAAGTCATTCTGGTTCATACGCTGGAGCCTTGATTAGGGAATGGCGACATTCTTAGCCTTGATCAAGGAATGGCGACATTCAATCAGGATCCCGAACATGTCGCATAAGTTTCTAGATGATGTTCCTACCAGAAATTTTTTGATCGGATATCAAGTAGATTTTCATTTTGAATAATTAAGGAAGCAGTATGAGAATATAATTTACCCTTCCCCAAATATGCTGTAGGTTTCATTCAGGATTTTTGCGCAGCATTCTTCTTGGCCTATCAATGACCCAGCATAGTTGTAGAAACGAAAAAAGAAGGATAATGGCGGCTGCAGAAGGAAGGAGACTGAGACACTTTCATATTTTGGTTCTTTCTTTTATTTTTTCTTTCTACACATTGCATACGCATGTAATCAAACTAATTGGGATGTTTTTGACTTCAGGGAATCCAAGATGGCCGGTGCTTTAAATGACAGCAAACCCTTTAGAGCATAATTCCGTTATAAACACTGATTTGACGACTCTTGAATAGCCTCATGATTTTTCTGGGACATTTCGGAGAAAAAATAACCCACGAAAGTCAGTCTTCCTATCTCGTATCTTTCCTTGTCAGTTTCGAGTTGCAGAGCTCTCAATCTTTGCAACTAACATGCAATCCATTTATTGTGATGAAATTCGTCCCCTTATCGCAAGCAACGCGTCATGCATAGGTTCAACATCGCCGGTTTATTCGAGAGGGCTCGCAATCGTTCAAAACATCTCAGATCCCCTTCAGTCAAGACATTGCACTAAGTATGATCACAAGCGTATGCAATTTAACTATTTATTTTTAAAAAAAAGACAAGATGCAAGCTCTAGAGGGAGAGGAGGCAAGTATTGTCTGATATCCTGTGGATCACGAGGAAGGAGGTAGGTCAGGGCGAGAGTCCAGAGCGACTTTTAGCGACTTTTAGGAAAGACTTTTAGCGGATAGGCACAGGAAAAAATCCACTTGAGAAGTTCGATAGAAGTAAATGTGAAGTTCTTCACATCTATCATAACGATGAGACCCTGAATGCGTCCGGCGAGGATAGGCCCGGGGAGGCGAAAATTAGGTGACCATCGATGAGAGTTTTGAAATTCTCGGAGCACTCTCTGAGAACTCCAGCTAAATGCAATAGGAACGTTGGCTTCAACAGGCATTCGACTGCCGACAAATTTTTCACGCGTTATGCATCCGTTATACTCGTATATGGCACCGATAAGACCCCATTTAGAGTGTTGCGTGACTTAGTTCGCCGGAAAGAAACCACCTCATGGTCGAGCAGTGAATGCGCGAAATGCGTTGAGAGAAGACATAGTCCCTGCCCTTTTCGTGGACTGCTTCAAGGTGAGACGCTTTCAAGGACAATATAGGTATAAGGGCACGAATGCTGGCTGGACATGCTGTTGACAGTGGTCAAGGGACTGAACTCGGTACTCGCCAAGCGTAAGCGCACCGAGCTTTGCCACAGTTCCTCAAAAATGTTTTTTCAGTGGGGTAGGCTTATCTTTAAGTAAGCGCTCGACCTAAATCGTCAATATGGGTAGAAATGCCACTCGACGTTCCAGCCCTAACCTTGAACCATGAACCTACTGTTCTCGTCGAGCACCCATTCGACATAACGCTCGTGTGCAGGCTCGTGTGGTTGCAGTATGTCATCAAAAGCACGAGGCGAAATGAGAGATGAGGGAAGACGATATGCGGTGTCTTGTGTGGCTCTCACGGGCACGACACCGATGGAGCTTAGTAAGGTATAGCGACGAGTCATTTTCTTTACTCAGGCATCAACTCTTACCAGTAATGAGGAGGGCACGATTGCTCAATTCCATAATTTCCAGATTTTCTTCGTGATCTTCGTAATCTCACGACCATTCATGATCCTCAGCAAAGAACAAAGTGAAGCGCTCCTTCTTATAAACAAGTTGATACGAATTTACATGAAATTTCTCCTAATTTCTGGCTTACAGTGACGTTCCGCAGAAGAAGAAGACGAAAACGAATATTTCATTTGTGATGCAATCGCATTGTCGCATATTGTAATTTTCGTATTGTAAAACTACGCTCACCGATATCACAAAGCATGTGGAACGTCCTCGCAAGAAACTTGTTGCTTACAAAGGGATTTCTAGTCCCTGCCCGATTGAGGAATTTCTTTCCATCATAGCCGTCCAGCGGTTTAATTCTCGTCCAGTAGGTCGGAGAAGTCTTTTACGCGAATCTCGTGACTGTCATAAAATCGGCAGTTGATATTAAGTAGTTGCTTTACAGAAGAAGCAAGCAAGCATTAAGGAGCTTCGCCATTTTGAATGCGGTATCTCATTTCACGGTGCTAGAAATGGATATCCTCTTGCGTTATTTTCTGGCTCGTGTGAGGAGTGGTACATCTTTAGTTGGCGGTTCAATGTCTCAGCCGAGAGAGAAAAAAATAGGATCCGACCCTATTCTCAATTCTCGCTTTCCCTCGAACCTAAAAAAAAAAAAAATCCTTTAACATTTTCGTGGAATGGTTCATATGGGACCAGACACGGGAGATTGAGTCCTTCCTACGAGTGAGATCCTCCTTAACCCCGCCAGCACTCACAAGTGAACTCACTCACTAATGAACGATTTTTTGAAAGCACCGTTCTGGGTTGCGAAAACGATTAACGCGGGAATTCGTGCTAGTGCGATAGTGGGCGCATTCAGTTGTGACCCGGGTCATGACTCGAGATTCATGATTCTCGGCAAATGCGGTGCTTTTCAAAAACTATTATACCCAGAATTGATGAAATTGACAAGAGGTGTCACCACGGAGTGAAATTTATTTTAAAGCCTCAATGCAACCGTTGAACTGAGACCCTCGAGTCATGACTCGGGTCACAACTGAATGCGCCCACTATCGTAAAAGCTTGAACCATTGAAATTATTCTATCCACTTTCTTCTTTCCTCCCTCTGCAGTTCCATGGATGCAAGATCCTTTCACCGGTAGCATGAGATGCTCACAGTTAAGAAGCCGTAAGAGCGAAAACGTTTTGTAAGCTTTTACTCGAATTCGGGGATACATTTACCACAAATAGGGACCGTGCAAAAGTGAAGAACACCATTTCCAAGCTTTCTACTTTGACCAGACACTCGTCTTAGATTGCAATGGTGTCGGAATTCGTGGATACGAGGACAAGGGAGGGATAGAGGAGCCAACGATTCCCCACTATTCCTAGGCACGCGCATTTACATAGAATTCACAGGACCCCCTTCGCCCTTTGGCCTGGGAGCTCTCAAGCTTTGAGGGCGAAAGTGGAGACTTTGATGAGTTGAATAATGATTTTCCAAACTCTCACTTTTTCATATCGAAGCGGC
>CAJPEV010004038.1:0-25382 GCA_905338385.1 Darwinula stevensoni
GTTCGATCGAGCCATGGCTGCCAACTAATGGCAGAAGCCGCCTTATTTACCCCGAGGGCAGAAGCTTCGAGAACATTCCAGCATATACAAATGCAAGGCCCCGCACATCATTCCTTCGGTAATTTTTATAGTTTTAGAAAGTGTTGCAAGATTTTCTTTCCAACCCAATAGAAAGGTAGCTGGCGCACGCATAACGGACGTAATGTTGATTGAAAGAAAAATTCAACTATTGTTGTGGATCTCCTCAGAGCAGTTTTTCCGTGGGTCGTTTTTCCAAAAACATTTTTTCCGCCAGCAAAAAGGGGGAACGTATAAGGCTGAAATTCGGTGGCATGGAGTTCACTGAGCCTACATTTCAAAAGAAAAAATATTTCCGTTAAAACTCATGAAACTTTTTTCAATGGAAAAAGAGAAGTCCCTACGTTTATCGTAGATGCATGTTGCAAACTTAGAGTCAGATATTTGTAAATTCAGATCTAGATAACGAGCTGCATCAAATGGAGGATTCGTTGTTTCTTCCACTTCCATTGTATCTTCCATTGTATCCATTGTATCTATCCATAGTAATGTTGATGTCCTTATTCAATTTGCAATTATCAATCGCCAAAAGGTCATCAATATATTGAAACGTAAATAGAAATTCTGACGGAAAGAAAGTATTTTTCATGTGTAGAGATTCATAGTAAAATAAGAAAAGATTGGCCATGTTAGTTGAATAATTACTGCCCATTGGTATGCCAACTACTTGTCGGAATATTCTATTTCCAACTCGAATGTAGTTGAAGTCCAAGTTTCCCTCTATAAGTCTGAAAAGTCTTATTTTGCAATATACTCCTGTATGCCCATGCAGCAACCAATAGGTTGCTGCATGGGCATACAGGAGAGCATACATCAAGCTAAATGGCTTGATGCAAAGAGATATTGCTTCTGATTTTCAATGGTTTTCCCTGATATGGCGGCAATTGTAAACATCTCCATGTAATCATTAAGACTGGAGTCAAAGTTGGAAGTCCGTTGGTTCCAAAAGTTCCCTTATGTTCATTCCAGGACTGTCTCCGAACACAAGCGTTGATCTTCGTTTTAACAATATCACTACATTTGCTGAGAAGAGCTTCCGTCCCATCTTGGAGGTTTTATCACTCGGACATGAATTTCTCTCCCTCTTTGATCCACCGAATCCATGGGATTCAGGGGTCTGTGAGTTGCACAGCCTCATCTGCTCGTATTGTCTTCCATATCACTTTAACTTTATCTCTTTCATTCCACTATTTGCTCTTCTCCTTTTCAGTCAATTCCATCCAATGCGATTGTGAAGTTGCATGGCTTGTAGTTAATCAGCAATTCCTCAGGAGAGTAAAAGGAAGTTGTAATAATGGAACGAGATTTCAAGAATTGGACTTGCATGTAATGGAAAGCTGTCCCGGTCGATGTCCTTACATGTGCGTCAGTGTTCACCTAAGCTCTCACTGCGAGCCAGGAACTGAGATTCTCTCGAAAGTGGAAAGCTGTCAACCTGAGGAGCTGTGCTGCCAGCCATATGCGCCGAGAAGCACAATGATGTCACCTCGTGGGCCAACAGGTATGGTGCAGACATATGTAAATCAGGAAGAACGTATTCTCCCTATAGTCAATGCATATTAGGAGTAATTGCAATAGCATTTCTTCAATATTTGATGAGCAGGATAAAGTTTTTGTTAAGTAACGGCCACTTCCTGATACTAACATGGCAGTGGGGCTAATATAATCGCTGGTTAAGTTTCTGATCGTTCCATTTGACTTTTGGTGCATAGAGATGCATACAATGATTAGTGCGATGCTGAATTGCACATCGATAAATATTAATTGTTTGTGGGACTCGAGCTCCATTAACGGACAGAATGAGTAAAAAAGCCGCACCCGTTGCAGGACTGGTGAATTTCGATGCACCAGGCTATGAAAAAACCGTTAGTAATTCCATAAGTACGATCGACGAAAAATACTCTGCCTTTGAGTCAACGGGTTCCTGAAATTGGGAGCGAATGTCTGATCCCGATCGATCTGGGATTGTGGCTGCACTTGTGTATGTGGCTGTGGATCAAAGTGCCACAAGTTTATCCGTGGTGGATGACGGCACGATAGGATACTGTTGCTAAGAAGACAGCTTATTGGTGAAGGCAAGTTATTAACGCAGCTGAATATACATCACAATAATATCACGAGTTCTCGTAAGACCTCACGACCTTTCCTTTCAAATCCGCCGAATTTCTTTTGAGGGTTGTGGGGTTACTTTTGAGACATCGAGACATCCTGAGATATCTTCCTGCAACGTTTGAAGTGCCTCCCCGCCGGAAGTGTTCACCGGAAGTGTGTAGTCCACCTCGCTGTTTTGGACTTCAGAGATTCTCTTCTTGCCGGGAATTTCTTCAGGGGGAATTCAACCTTTGTCTCCTCGATCGATGGCCGGATTCATTGCAGTGACGAGCGGATCAGCAAAAGCACGGATCCGGTTCATCAGTTCGTCGTCTTCTGCAGTGTTTGCTTCCATGAAGTTGGCGGCATTTTCGAGGTGTCTGATTCCGTGAACGTGAGCACTTTCCCGATGCTGGTATTCTGTTCTTTCCCAGTAGTCCCGCAGGTGAAGAATTTCGACCGTGAAAATGTTTCTGAACGGTTCGACCCGCTTGTGGAAGTACCAGTCCAAAAGCAGAGGGTTCTAAGATACAGCTTCGGCTGAATTCGTTGCAGGAGGGAGTAATTTACGTAATCCTGGCCAGTGTAAGTCAGCCTCAGACAAAGTGTAAAATACTGTTGATTGTCCCAGTAGCTCCACGAATGCTTTAAGGTTTGCACGTTGAGTTCCTCAATACTGTCTCGAGCCCTTGAAGTTTGCACCAAAGTGAATGATTCTCCGTACTATTCCAGGGTGTACTCAGCGATGGTCACATCACGTTTCTGTGCTGGTCCCAAGAAATCCACTCTCCCATTTGCGAAGAGAGTGGGGAAGGCGCACGTCATATAACCCTCAGTTGTAAATTCATTTATCGGATCCCTTCCCAATTCCATTCACGCAATGGCTTCGTCCTCGTTACTTGCAGCGGTTCGTCCGTCGCGTTCTAGTCCCTGGCGAAACCGACCGGGAAGGAATCGTCCACTTCGCCAAGCCCCTCATCTCCTGGAACCTGTTCCGGTTTTCGTCAGGTCCTTGCAGATCTTGCTCCCTAATCGTCATATCGCCATCGCTTGGCAGTTGCAGTAAGTCTTCTTTCGCGATCTCAACATCCTGGAAATATGGGCAATGCCGTTGTAGCCAGCGAAGTGCACGAAGTATTTTATCTCTTCGTACACGGAAGTCACGGTGCGTTCCCTGGACACCAGGTCGTCTGAAAATATCTATGCTAACCTGAGCAAGAGTGAGAGGAAGCCGTTGCACCATGCCTCCGACATCCTGAGGTAGATTGATCACGTGACCACGATATCCAAGTTGATCAAAAGGTAATTTTTACACTGTCATTAGAGAAATAACTTTTGAAATGAGGAGTTCCTCAACTTGTGTCAAATCCCTCAGCTCATCTGTTACTGCAGACGGAATCATATGGTTTTCGGGGCTGAAAGTTTTAACGATGTTCCCTTGGAACCTTCGTGGTGGGTGATCATTTTTTGTAACGCTGACATTCTCCAGTCCAATCATCTGTGTCGGCTATATTGATCTCGTTACATGCAATGCAGTCATGAAATCTGAAGGAATCCATCGTAGCCTCAAAGCATAGAGATATGGGCCAGTAAGGAGGAAAATTTTGCAGAGGTACTTGTTGCTCCCTTTCGTCGTGGTTGTTACTTCTTATGTTCCGCATTCTTACGGCACTCGTGCGCCGTCTGGCTCGGGCAGCCTGGGGCGCTTCTTCCTGTCTAAATGCCTCCAGGCGAGCTCTATAGTATTTTCTTCCCTACGGACTTGAGTAGCCTCGAGATTTTAAGGAAGTCTCTGTGCCTCCATGCGAGCTCTAGTTGTTTCTCGTCGAACTTCTGCTGTTTCTTCACTCTCTTCATCTCTTCGTCGTCGCATTGAGTACGATTGATCCGCTTTTGGTTTTCTCTCTCTCGACGACATAATGCTTTGCGGTAAAAAAAAATATTTGAAATTGGCTCACAAAAATTATAATAAGGGCGTTTCCTTATTCCGGGTGGCCCAAGCAATTTTCTTCCAAATTTTACACTCCTGCAGACGGAGTACCATAAGAGTTTTCAACACGAAATTTACAGGGTTTTCCGGGCAATATTTTCAAGTTATGAAAGAAAAATATACTTGAAATTGTTTGCAAACTATTGATACTTGAGTAATACATTTTCTCCCGCGCGATGTCAAAAGGGCGAGTTTGTAAATAAATGCAACTGACTTCAATGAAAGAATGTAGGAAAGAGGAAAGAGGAATGTAGGAAGACACGGAACATAGCAACACAGCACAGCGACGATTCGCAAATCACAGGGTTTTTTTCTATGCTACTGGCTCCTATACAGTAGACCTTTAATTTTTGGTGCCATCTACCAATGCGGCAGCGACACAAGAAAGCAATCCACCCAATGCATATTTCTCGCTCTCGTAGTCTTCCTTGCATCCTTCATGAGCGCTTTGAAAGGACTGAAGATGATGTAAGCAGTGACCAACGAGCACGTAATGAAGCAATTCTGAAATTCAGCCAGATTTTGAGGGATTCACCCCAATGAGGAAACTGCGGTGATTGACTTCTTTGCGGAACCGTGTGAACACAAGTGGCGACGAACTGGCGAATCGCCCCGTACTTCATCGTGGACTCTTCAAATCCCCGGATTCCCGGCAGCAGGCGAAAGACACGAAAGTGACTGATGCCACCCTTCCCTTGCGAAGCCCACGGGCAATTCTCGTCTCCTCGTTCATCCGGAAGATGGCGAGACGAGAGCGAATAAACAATGTTCAATGAAAGTTGCCTCGCCATCCTTTCGTGAGGCCGTTTTTCAAATTTCATTTCTGAAAGGCACATCCTCGGATGATGAGGAAGAGTTCTGCCGAAACGCTAAGTTCATATCTCTAAGCGTCCTTCCTGTAGAGCTGTCACACACACACAAACAAATGCAATCGTCGCTCGGCCTTGCTAGCGATCAGGATCGCGCATGCTATATGTTTAACCTCCGGACCTCGGTTTAACCGAGGTCCTCCGGTTTGAATTATTACTAGTGGCAGGTAAACCTGCTACAAACCGGAGGAAATTAAATCCTCTGTTATCGTGGAAGGAATCACTATGATCTTCAGAGACTACCTCCCCAATAGCACCCAAACGTATTTAATGAACGTTTCATTCAAGTTATTCTCAGCGTTCCATTAATGTCCTTGGGAATGTTCTATTGACTGCTTAAATGTTCCATTATAAAGCAATGAAAATAGTTCATATTATGCGTTCCCTAAACTACATGAATGTGATGCTTCCATGGAAAGTGTTCAAAAAGCCTTATTTTTTAGGATTCATCCGATATGGAATTAACTTTTTGCCTACGTTCTTTTCATCTCATGAAATGGATTCAGTCTAAATAAAGCCCTGCGCCCGTGGCTGGCGTTAGAAAACACCATGTACCCGGAAAGTAGGATGGAAGGTACTATCCTACATTGTCTGGGACGTTCTGGAGAAGAAGCGTGAAGCAATTCAGTCTCACCATAAAATTCTCATCCTATCAACAGCTATCCCAGATTCAGGAGTCAAACATCCTCTCCATCAAAAACTCTTTCCATGAGAGTGATGATGAAAAACACAAAAACCGCTTCCCATGAAGTCCCCTTGGAAATTGAACCATTCTCCCACTATCCCTCTAGCCAGAGTTCCCTACAGACTCCTTGAAGTGGGCAACCTCTCAAGACGGATTTGTTCAAAAATTCGAGTATCATCCGCTCTGGTTTATGTGGAGGGAGATCGGCTACCTCGTGGAAAGCATAAGGGGAATGAATCCAGATATATCAGGAAATGACTCGTTTCAGGGACGACCTTGGCGCCATCTAGCGTCGATGGTGCGAACCTTCGCTTCAAGCACACAAAAGGTGATGATTATTGTACATCGGACGTCCAAAGACCTCTTAGAAAACACGTTGAACGTTCTCGAATGCGTTTATGTGCTACTTGGGCGATGTCATACGTATTAAGCCTGCATGTGTGAATGGAGCGAGGGAAGCGAATGCGAATGGATGGGAAGGAAAATGAAGGAAGATGCAACACACAGCACAGCGACGATGCGCAAATTACCGTCTTCTTGTTTTTTTGCAAGATCCCGGCTCCCAGACAGCACACCTGTATTTTTTTTTGCTACCTACCAATGCGACTGCGATACGGGCAAACGATCCAACCCTTTGCAAAACTCTCACTCTCTCCGACCTCCGTGCGTCATTCGTCCGATTCCACAAATCTGCATTAAGAGCCAAGGAAAAAAACGAGGAAACCAGGGCGATGGATTTGAAGGGGGAGGCCCGTGCGAACGCAGGTGGCGACGAGCTGAGGAATCGCCCCCGTATTTCCTCATGGACCCTTGAAATCCCTGGATTCACGGCAGCAGGCGGGAGGCACGAAAGCGAGCGATGGCAGTCTTCCCTTTTGAGAACCACGGCAACTCTCTTTTGCAAGTTAATCCGAAAGATGGCGAGACGAGAGCTAATCGCCGATTTCCAATGAAACCCCAATCATATCTCTAACCGTTTAGGCTGTAGAACTGTCACTCACACAAACACACACACAAACACACTCACACACACACACACACACACACAAACAAACAAAAAAAGAATCCATTGTCGCTGGGCCTAGCTAGCGGCCCAGAATCGCGCACGCTAAATTGTTTAACCTCCGGACCTCGGTTTTTTCGCAACCGAGGTCCTCCGGTTTGAAAAATCAGTAGATTTCGCTGTACCGATTCCTAATGACTATCCAAAAGAATTAATTTTTCAGTGCTTTCACGGAGAAAATACTAATATGGTGAGGTCCGGATTTCGATTGAAGTCATCCGGCTTCAGCGTGGAATGTCGCTCGTGAGATTATTTAACCCTTATATGCCACCATAGATCGTATCGTGCTCACGTTCAAGGTCCTTAAAACCCGCTTGCATCATGAAATCTCCTAGAACTAAAATACCGATCTTGATTTGCTTCTTGTAAGTACGTAAGTACGTCAACCGGACGAGGACACAAAAAAAAAACATAAGAAAAGATGGAAGCACGGAAGGGAAGATCCGTCCCTCAAGGTTGTTTTCCTTCCCCAGATGAGGAAATGCACGACGGCCAGAACCAAACTGAAGAGAGATGCACAACGGGATCTGGAGATAAGAAAAGGGAGGAATGAGTAAAACAGGTTCGAGGGAAACGGAGTGAAAGGCTGGCGACGGTCGTTCGAGCCCTCTTCCCGCGCGTCTGGGGAAAGCGCTGCCTTCCCTTCGGTGCATCGATCGACAGGCAGTTGGCAAGTGCGGCCTCGGCACGTGAGTCGAGTGGCTTCCGCGGATCGCTCAAGCGAGCGAGGATCGTCAAGGGTGTTGGACGCGTTTTGTTAGCTGGATGTGCTTGTGTATTGCGTCTTAGGGTAACATGGGATCATTTTTCTTTGTCTGATGGAAGTAATCGGGACTAGTTAAGCACAGGTATTCAAGGTCAAGTTAGCAAATTATGAGGGACTTGCATGAAGGAAGTCATACGTTGTGAAATATAGTTATGAGAAAAGGTAAAAAATTGAGGGCGGTAGCTGAAAGGATTCTTCAAAGTCTCTACCTCTTTATTTCTCTGTCACGTTACCAGCTCAGGTAGGGTGAAAACAATCCGTTTGATCCACGGTATAAGTGTTTCCACCCTCGGCCAACTTTGGAGCCGCTGATGAACCGCTGAAGACGCTCGAGAAACGTGTGAGCTATAGCATCGACTTTTGTTGCTAGTTTCGTAGCATTAATGAATAAATGAATGATATTTCAACCTAATCCCCGTCGAAGGCGCAACCAGAATCCACGAAATCGGATCGATAGAGTTGGTATGCCTCCGTGCTGATAGTCGTATTACAATGCATCTAATCTGTATGCGAAGTTGAAGGAGTGACTCGGTTCGAGAGCGCGAAGAGTGGTATGACGTCGCCGTTGACAGGAGAAGCGAAGGCCGTAGGAATCGACCGAGAGCGGAAGGTGGTCGAGGTGTGCACGGAGTCGGGGGAACGGCTGAGCCTCCCGTGGATCTGGCTGAGGGACCACTGTCGCTCCGCGACGTCCTACAACCACCGCACCTTCCAGAGGAAGCAGGATCTCCTCGCCATCCCCCTTCACCTCGAGCCGACTCGTGCTCGCGTGGAGAACGACACGCTCTTCGTTCAGTGTGAGTTCCTGCCTGATTCGATTATCGAAACGACAGGTTTTTCAGCCGCATGAGCATCATCGTGAAGGCTGCTTGCACCGGTGTAGTTATGAGTCTACAGCGGAAGTCTCTGACCCTGAATGAGCGGCTCTGTAACGGGCGGAAGCTAAGGCGCATCACGTAGTGCTACTTAATATCTGCGAAGGAATAGCACCATCCTGACAATTATCGAAAAAACGCCTCTCAATCCTTTCGATTCACGAACCAGGGGACGACGGCTACGAATCCGAGAGCGGAATCAAATGGCTCGCCGAAATCAGCCCCGGCCGCGGCACCGCCCTCCGCGCCTCCGTCTACTCCAAGCGAATCCCCTGGGGCCAGGGCCAGCAACTCCACGATCGTCCCTGGGCCCGCGTCCCCTTCTCCCAACTCATCCATCCGGACTCGCAGGTACATAAAATCAGGACGCGGAGTTTATACTTTCGAGATGAATTGTCTGTCTGCCTCATTAATTCTTTAAGGCAGTTGTGGAACGCGCTTTTCTTCCCTTTCTAGACAGACATCATCCCTTTAAAAATTCTTTTCGATTTTGCACATGGAAGGATAATATGAATTTAGTGTATATTCTTCATTGCGCTTGCATTTTTATTAGAGATAAATCATAAAAACGTTTCAGTATAAAGTGCATTGGTCGATATCGCTTCATTGAAATATTTCCAGGTTATCATTATTTCTCCTACTGTTTAATGTCGAGCGATGTGATGCATTCAATTAATTCGAATTCGTCATATCGACAAGGAATGAGAAATTCATGGAATTCATTAATTTGATGAACTCGCTGTAGTTATTTTATAAGCTATACATATCCACGTGCGATGAAGTAAGTCACGATGCCTTTTCTCTCCAGACCTTTTCAACTTTTTCATGTTTCAAGGTTCTTATCCTTGAGTAATGTGCACATTGCATCTGTGATCTTCACGAATGGCAAAGGCGTCCAGACTTCGCAGAAATATTCCAAGTTTGCAAAAAAAAATTTCTCACCTAGATGGAATCGGCTAAGAAGCTGCTGGAGTCGCTGTGGGTGTACGGCGTGGCCGCGGCCGTGGACGTGCCGCCGACGGTCGAGGACACCCGGAGGGCCGTGGAGGCGGTGGCGCCCATCATGCGCACGACCTTCGGGGACATCGCCGCCTTCGAGGCCAACCTGGAGCGCGCGGACACGGCCTACACCACGGAGTCCATCGGGCCCCACACCGACAACACCTACTGGACCCAGCCGGCCGGGTGAGAGTCGGATCGACTCGTTTTCAGTTTTATTCCGTGAATTCAGTCGTGGAGCACTAGAGACAAAGATATATATGAATGAAGCAATTTTTCCTGTTCTTGGTGCACGTGTGACGCAGATGCGGTAAATGTAATGGCCATAGAGCGGTTATAGCATTTAGTGCTTCGAAGGGAGCGAAGAGTTAAGTTCCTTTTGGAAAAGGTGGAATGGAATCGATCGTCATAATAAACGGATCTACCACAGAAATCATTAATGAAGAGAATCATGTTTAGCGAAAGGCATTAATCTATCATTCAACATTTTCTAGCATTTTTTCCCGCTCGTTTCCGCCCAATTTGAACAGATCGCGTCTCGCACGAATCGAGTCCGGCACTAAAACTCATACTATGACGACGAATTGCATAAACAAGACGTAAAAGATTCTCAACTGCAATTGGATCGCACGTCGAATTTCCAAATCCTTGCTTCCCAGGTTCCAAGCCTTCCGAAGTTGAAAATAGTTAAGTTCATCTGATCGCGGCGGCTCTTCAACTGCCTTGAAGTTCCTTCTCGCACATGCGCGATGAGACCGCCTGGAATTTGCCTGTTGAACGCATGAGTAGAATGCCTCCCCCCAATTCATCTGAGCCAGAGAGAGAGAGAGAGAGAGGCTGTTCTGTAGGCGAAAAATGAATTGAAGGCAAAAGACGAAGGCACGAACTAAACAGTTTCCTTCCCCAGTCTGCAGGTATTCCATTGTAAGCACCACGATGGGACCGGCGGAGAGAACATCCTGGTGGATGGACTGGCTCTGGCGAATGACATGAGCGAGGAGCATCCGGAAGCATATCGAATCCTCTCCACCGTCCCGCTTCCGGCCGAGTTTCGGGAGGACGAGGGTGGGAGGAAGAAAAATCACTTTGCCAATCTGGACTTCACCTTCAAGCACGATCCGGTCACGGGGCACCTCATGCAGATCCGGTCAGTTTGCGCACAAAAATATTTGGATCCACATTTTAAAGATGGAATTTAGTTAATATTATAAATGGAAGAATTTGTGTGGAGATGAGGGGTTCCATCGTCAGATCTCATCTTTCTGATGTAAATGTAATACATTAATCTCGTAGTGAATCCGAAAATAGGATTTTGCTTGCCTCTGCCACGAAAGAGGCTCTGAACCGTAATTTTAAGTCATGTACCTGAATGCTTACAATTTGCAGCATGGTCAACATCAGTGATTTTGTTGTTTGTTGTTAGTCACCCATGAAGGCACATGGATATTGGCAAAATTGGAAAATTCAGTATGGCCGACTCGGTTTTTCAGATACAATGCCTACGACCGAGCCGAGATGTCGACCCTCGAGGCCGACAAAGTGTACTCGGTCTATTCAGCCTACCAGACGCTGGGCCGCGCCATCGCCTCGCCGGCGCGCGCGTACGAGCTCAAGCTCCAACCGGGGACGACGCTGTTCATCGACAACTTCAGGGTCCTCCACGCGCGGAAGGCGTTCGACGGGCGCAGGGTCATGATCTTCGCCTACGTCCTCCGGGACGAGTTCCTCAGCCGGTTGAAGGTCGCGGGGGTCTTCAGCGGCTTGTGACTCCAATGAGTGACCTGAGGAATTAGTTCTCCCTCTCCTTGAAATTTGACTTGATGTGTGATGGACAGTAGATGTTTGGCAGTTATAACCTTTTCGGTTCCATTTCCGATTTTGTTAATTTCCCGCCGTAAGTGCTTTTGCTTCAAGGCTGGATCTGTCTGGAAAATCGAAAAGTGATGCATTCTTCTAACACTGATGCCGCTTTAATGCAATAATCGGATGGTAGGATTAAGTGAAATCTTGCGAAAGTGTTGCAAATATGCTTCAATGGGCATTGAAATGTCGGCATTCCATTCATTTCAAGGCGGCGTCATTCCATGCCGCGTGGTTCAAACAAAGATGATTGCTAAACCACTCGGATCATGCTTTTCGTGTGATTGGAATTGCGAGACGGTGGCAGTCAATTTCTGCAATCTACGTCTGACGGCCGTTTTTAGTTTTGAAATTTGAAAGTAAGGGGTAAAACCCCCCCCCCCCCCCCCGTCAAATGCAAAACCTTGGAAGCTATTATAGGAAAAGTTTATTAAAGCAGTTAATGAACTTTCTCTTTTAAAAATCGCAGATTTCTCCGTGAGACCTCTCCCTGTTGCCTCTCCAAAAAAATTTTGCGTGCAATATTCAGACGATCTCTACCAAGTGTATCGGATCGTGTCTCCTGATTCCATAGAGATGCATTCGTATTTTTCCCCGAATTTCCCAGGTCGCGTGTTTTCTCGACTGACGCGAGATGGCGCCTCTCGCGTCACGTAGTCACCTTTTGATACAGGTAAGTTATTGAGGAATCATCAGCTATCGTGTACCACCATACATAAATGTTCGCGAATTGACATACGAAGAATGATGCGCACTGGCAAAAAAGAAATAGCTAGCTTCCATCGAGTACAACCATCTCCAGCGCGAACTGCAAATGGAAACGAGGCGGTCTACTCTTCGTTCTCCTTATTCTTATTTATTATTCTCCTTATTTATTCCTTATTCATTTCCACGTCGGGGATTCCCTTTCACACGTCTCGAATGAGCGATCTCTACTGAGTATTCCTAGTTGCAATGAACTATTCATCGTTCTTACGAGGCTTTATCTCCAACGGTCGATGGTGGTAGAGGGAACCCCGATCAAGGTCAATATGGTCTGAATGGGCGATATCGCTGGGGATCTGTCACCTTCACCTAGAGGGTGTATTTGTTTAGAATACCGAACTTAAATTTGGTATTGTTATAAAACGGCATAAAATGTACTTTCTAATGAAATATTATAACTCGGGATTCGTGGAAAGGAAAGTGCAAATTAAGATTTCTCCGTGAGACCTCTCCCTGTTGCCTCTCCAAAAAAATTTTGCGTGCAATATTCAGACGATCTCTACCAAGTGTATCGGATCGTGTCTCCTGATTCCATAGAGATGCATTCGTATTTTTCCTCAAATTTCCAACCAAAGTCTCAGGTCGCGTGTTTTCTCGACTGACGCGAGATGGCGCCTCTCGCGTCACGTAGTCACCTTTTGATACAGGTAAATTATTGAGGAATCATCAGCTATCATGTACCACCATACCGAGATGTTCGCGAATTGACGTACGAAGAATGATGCGCACTGGCAAATAAGAAATAGCTAGCTTCCATTCAGTGCAACTATCTCCAGCGAGAACTGCAAATGGAAACGAGGCGGTCTACTCTTCGTTCTCCTTATTCTAAATTCATTTCCACGTCGGGGATTCCCTTTCACACGTCTCGAATGAGCGATCTCTACTGAGTATTCTTAGTTGCAATGAACTATTCATCGTTCTTACGAGGCTTTATCTGCAACGGTCCGCATGATGGTGATAGAGGGAACCCCGATCAAGGTCAATATGGTCTGAATGGGCGATATCGCCGGGGATCTGTCCCCTTCACCTAGAGGGTGTATTTGTTTAGAATACCGAACTTAAATTTGGTATTGTTATAAAACGGCATAAAATGTACTTTCTAATGAAATATTATAACTCGGGATTCGTGGAAAGGAAAGTGCAAATTTCGGTCGCTGAAGTCGGTCAAACTGAGCAAGGATAATTTTGGCACTACTGCTGCAGTCAAATATTCATATCTCGTGAAGCCATTAAGAGCCAATCTCAAATTTGGCGTCGTTAGAAATGGCATACCATGCAATGTTAAATGATGTATTGGAACCACGAATTCCCGCACACAAAAATCGCAAAACACCAAATGTATTCTGCACGGTGGTTGAGGTGTGCAAAATCACCCCAACCTACATTTAACACGATCGTCTATTCCGTCTTGTTCACACTCCTTATAAGTCGAAGCAAACGTTTCAACATTTCCTTCAAGTTTTTTCTCCATATTTGACACCCTTCATCTGTGAGATTTGGCGACTTAAATTGATTCCCAAACCCTAAGGCTTTGCGTGCTGACAGTCTCTCTAGATGTGAAACCGATGAGACTGAAGAGGGCGCCATTGAATAATATTCTCGTGGGTTTTTTTTTCTCCAATAGACCTTTCCATTTGGTTTTCTTCGGCACATTCAGCAGGAGAAATTCAATCAAAATTCTCATCTGCACGCTTGACTTTCCGAATGCAACGTCATGCTGGTATAATTCAGCGCTAACTGAGCAGAATGTGGGTGACTTAGAGGAAAATCACTCTCCATCGCCACCGGCTACGTACGCAAATAATTGCTCCAGGTCTCACCTGACCAGGTGAACCGTGTTCTCTTCATCGACTGCGTAAGAATCTCCTAGAGTGCGGGATGAAGGAGACTGCAAAGCCATCGAATAGCATCGGATGAATCGTTGAAGGCAAGAATACTGAAGGCAAGTTTGGCGCAACCACACTGATATTGCGTGACTTCACTTTCATCGAAACGACTGGGAGATGGCCGGATGGACTGGCCAAATGAGAGGCCACCCCGTACGTGCCCGACGTCTTGTGGGCATTCGTGGAACGTTCGACCTGGCTTCCATCGCGAACGTCGATTTCGGTCCCCCGGACGAACGCGCAAAAAAGTGGCATTTTCCGCCGGAACTCGAAACCGGGTGTCCCGTTGTGTCGTCTCACTGCCAAGCAAGCCACTCGACTCCTTGGCGGAATCTTCCCCGGATGACACCCGTACGTAAGGGTGTCATTGTGGATGGGACTCGTTAAAACTCCCACTGATCATCACGTAAACTTCGATTTCTTCTAATTGTTACGTGTGGGAATTAATGTTCTTTGGATGTGGCGAGGATTGTTTTGAGTCGAGGGTTCGGCACGGCAAACTCAGCAAGTAAACTCGGAAGTGACTCTTGAAAAGTTTTACAATGTAAAGATCCCGATAGGTCGATTAACTACGAATCACGCTCACAACACACTTCACACGAAAAAGAGCAAAAAACACTACAAAAACCTATTGTCAGATTCCTATTCCACGGGGTGAGGGGTCTCAAATCTGAATTTACGAAACAGATTGCCCTATTAATGTCCCCGCTTCCTCCACTCGCCCCTGCTCAGCCCACCCAGCACTGTACCCGCTGCCTTCCGGAACCCTTCTCCGCCACTCCTCCTTATCCTCCCCGGTTGTTGGTTCTCGGATTGGGAACGTTTTGCTTCCCGCAGGAGTGAGGGATGCGCGTGAACCCGTCCTGCATAGGGTCCATCGAACAGATTCTGATCCCATGGGAAGATTCCAGGGTCCTGGGTCCTGTCGCAGGGGTGTAGCGTCGACTTGGGCCTGTTGCAGTAACGAGGCTGCCCCTTACATCACATGATGCTCAGTCAAGCAGTATAGTCCGCGATGAATCTGGATTCCCATGACTTTCCGTGCCGACGAATCGGCGGGTTCTGCCACCTCCCTCCGAGGAATATCAAAGGAAAGTCGAATTCCTTTTCACACTCTTAGAAAATTCCGAGCGTTTGGGGAGTAAAAAGTGAGCACACCGTGAGCTTTTCGAATTTACTCTCTTATTACTCACGAAATGCTCCTTCACCGCTCGTATTGAAATGAACGCCTTGAAGTTCTTCGCCAGACCACTAGATGGAGGTTAGAGTCTCGTATTTCGCACAGTACACAAAAGTTCCCTTCACTCTTTCCCTGGAATCGTCCATCGCAGGATTGTTTAGCTCCTCGACTTATGTCTCGCCTAGTTTCATTATAGGAAAAATAAACACGAACACTTCTACATTTGTTATCTACATATTCAAGACACATTCATAGGGTCTAGGCCATATACGAGCTCATATTCATTTCGAGAACCCTTATGGAACACGAAGGGCCTCATCCGCAGAAGATATCTCGAATGGAGCGGGCGTCCGTGAACTCCATTCTATCATACCTCAACTCGATGAGAGAATGCGAATGAAGGACTGATATCCCGGGCATTTCACGGAACCATAAGAGGTGGTCCATCCTCTGACGTGTGCTGTAATCAGTACAGTCAGAGGAGGAGGATAGCAATTTTACTCCATGGCGATGAAGCAAATTCGCTCCTTTCCCAGTGTGAAACTGAAATGAACGATTTTACTCTCTTTATTGAGAGAAATCGCTCCCCTTTTTCTAGGAGTGCAAGAAGGGATGCCGTTAGTGGAGATGTTCCCAGCGCGAACGGGCCTGCCGCTTTCAAACGCCCTCCCATCTGGCTTTCGTCTTTTGAAGGCACATTGCTGCCTTTCGCGTGGCCTTCATCTCGCCTCGATCGACGCCATTCGGTGAGTCGATGCGAGGCGACAACATATACCTTGGGCTTTCCGATTCGGTTCTCAAGTCTTCGGTTCTCAAGTCTTCGGTTCTCAAGTCTTCGGTTCTCAAGTCTTCGGTTCTCAAGTCTTCGGTTCTCAAGTCTTCGGTTCTCAAGTCTTCGGTTCTCTTGGGAGAACTACTGCCTACTACTACTGCCTGAAGACGCCAGGACAGTGCAAGCGGAAAGTAACGGAACGTTCGCGTACATCCGTGTGCCTTTTTCTGCCCTCGCCATCGTGGGACGGTCGCACGCAAGTCGAGGGTTCGCAAAAGAAAAAGGTCACTGGTCTCGTCTGCTCGATTACTCTCACTCAACTCATTTTTTTACTTTCGTCTGACGCGTTCGCCGTCGTTGACGCCCATGTGCTTCGTCGACGCATTGTTTTTACTATTCCTTTGTTTTTAGCCCCTAACGCAATGTTACGGTTACTGTAGACGATCGGCATTGGCGCTTTGCATGAACCATGCGCCTCTGCGATGCATTTGCTTTCTGCGCAACGTCATGACGTGACGCATCTTCCTTCGTTCATTAAAATATTGAAATGGCTTGATTGAAACGTAGATGAATGGGGACCTCTCAATGAAGTCTACCAAGAAAGTAAATTTAAAATTTTGAGAAATAATGTTTCATCCCAATCCGACTCCTCATCCAAAAGGAGTGAAATCACCGGCGGGGAAGAGGATTCTGATCCGTCCAGTCATTGATATGAGGAAGAATCCCCCCAGTAGATTAAATAGCAGCAAGATAATCATGCCGAGGTATTGTAACTACGAAATACTTGATCATAAGCAGTGGAGAGGAAGACCGTGTGCAGCCAAACGGACTACGAGGTGCTGCGATGCGAGCTGCAACGGATATTTTATTCAAAAATTGAGGACCAGAGGTAAAACGTTTACCGTGCGCGATTCTGGCCCCTAGCTAGGTCGAGCGACGATTATGTGTTTGTGTGTGTGTGTGTGTGTGTGTGTTTGTGTGTGTGTGTTTGTGTGTGTGTGTTTGTGTGTGTGTGTTTGTGTGTGTGTGTGTCAGCTCTACAGGTCAAACGCTTAGAGTTATGAACTCGGTTTTCCGACAGAACTCTTCCTTACCATCCGAGGATGTGCCTTTCAGAAATGAAATTCGCAAATCGGCCGTACGAAAGGGAGGGTTGACAAGTTTCTTGGGAAATCGAAGATTAGCTCTCGTCTCGCCATCTTTTGGATGAACTTGGAAACGAAAGTTGCCGTGGTTCTCGAAAGGGAACGATGGCATCTCTCACTGCAGCGCCTCAGGCCTGCTGTCGTGAATCCAGGGATTTGAAAGGTCCAAGATGAACTACGTGGCTATTCCTTAGCTTCTGGCCACATGCGTTCACACGGGATTTCTTTCCTTGGCTCTAAATGCAGTACCCGCTCGTAGAAAGTTTTCCTCCTTTGTCCTTCCATCGACGTTCGCGATGGAAGCCAGGTCGGACGTTCCACGAACGCCCACGAGACGTCGGGCACGTACGGGGTGGCCTCTTATTTGGCCAGTCCATCCGGCCATCTGCCAGTCGTTTCGATGAAAGTGAATCACGCAATATTTGTGTGGTGGCGCCGAACTTCAGTATTCTTGCCTTTACGATTCCTCTGATACTATTCAATGGCTTTGCAGTCTTCTTCATCCCGTACTCTAGGAGATTTTTGCGCAGTCGATGAAGAGAACATGGTTCACCTGGTCAGGTGAGACATGGAACAATTATTTGCGTACGTAGCCGGTGGCGATGGAGAGTGATTTTCCCCTAAGGCACCCACATTCTGCTCAGCTAGCGCTGAATTATTCCAACATGACATTGCATTCGGAAATTCAAGCGTGCAGAGAAGTATTATGATTGAGTTTCTCCTTCTGAATGTGCCGAAGAAAACGAAATGGAAAGATCTACTGGTGGAAAAAAAACCACGAGGATGTTATTCAATGTAACCCTATTCAGTCCCTATTCAGGCCAAGATCATGACCCTGCGCCCGTCGAACGCCTTCCGCGCGTGGAGGACCCTGAAGTTATCGATGAACAGCGTCGTCCCCGGCTGGAGCTTCAGCTCGAACGCGCGCGCCGGCGAGGCGATGGCGCGCCCCAGCGTCTGGTAGGCTGAATAGACCTCGTACACTTCGTCGGGCTCGAGGGTCGACATCTCGGCTCGGTCGTAGGCATTGTATCTGAAAAACCGAGTCGGCCAAACTGAATTTTCCAATTTTGCCAATATCCTTGTGCCTTCATGGGTGACTAACAACAAACAACTAACAAAATCACTGATGTTGACCATGCTGCAAATTGTACGCATTCAGGTACATGACTTAAAATTACGGTTCAGAGCCTCTTTCGTGGCAGAGGCAAGCAAAATCCTATTTTCGGATTCATTGCGAGATTATTGTATTACATCTACATGAGAAAGATGAGATCTGACGATGGAACCCCTCATCTCCACACAAATTCTTCCATTTATAATATTAACTAAATTCCATTTTAAAAATGTGGATCCAAATATTATTGTGCACAAACTGACCGGATCTGCATGAGGTGCCCCGTGACCGGATCGTGCTTGAAGGTGAAGTCCAGATTGGCAATGTGATTTTTCTTCCTCCCACCTTCATACTCCCGAAACTCAGCCGGAAGCGGGACGGTGGAAAGGATTCGATATGCTTCCGGATGCTCCTCGCTTATGTCATTCGCCAGAGCCAGTCCATCCACCAGGATGTTCTCTCCGCCGGTTCCATCGTGGTGCTGGCAGTGGAATACCTGCAGACTGGGGAAGGAAACTTTATTTCGGGCCTTCATCTTTTGCCTTCAATTCATTTCACGTCTACAAAACAGCCTCTCTCTCTCTCCCTCTCTCTGGCTTAGATGAATTGGGGGGGGGGCATCCTACTTAAGTTTTCAACAGGCAAATTCCAGGCGTTGTTATGGCGCATGTGCGAGAAGGAACTTTAAGGCAGTTAAAGGGGCGCCGCAATCAGATGAACTTAACTACTTTGAAAGTCGGAAGGTTTGGAACATGGGAAGCAAGGATTTGGAAATTCGATGTGCGACCCAATTGCGGTTGAAAATCTTTTCGTCTTGCTTATGCAATTCATCGTCGAAGAATGAGATTTAGTGGCGGACTCGATTCGTACGTGATGCGATCTGTTCAAATTATGCAGAAACGTGTGGGCGAAAACGTTAAATAGATTAATACCTTTCACAAAACATGATTATTTTCTACTAGCGAGTTTGTTTGCCCTTCGGGCAAACAAACTCGCTATGGTCGCGCCTTCGGCGCTTCCTTACCTTGGAGTGATTAATTAATTCATTTTTTGCGAAATGGGAAACACGTATTTAAAGTACGTATGTCCCCATTGCCACATGTGACATATGGGGTCGAATGTCTTGATTTTTTTCATCAAAATCATTACCTCTATGATTCTGTGTGCCTAACTTGAAATCTTTTCTTGTGTCCTTTTTTGAAAGGGTGGAGAATATACATTTTGAAAAACTTCCCTCCAATAATCTACGTTGAGGATACATTTTTCAAAATTAGGATTTCTCCTCTACTCAGCCATTTGACATTGTGCTTCACCAGTCACGTTCGTGTCATGTTACAGCTTTCCATGGGTCTCCGTTTATTTGAAGCAAAGAGAACTATTTTTAAAATATGTTCCGGGAAAAGGTGTGCCCCTATGGCATGTATCACCCAAGTGGAATTTTTCCCTGAACACAGCATGTGAATAGCTACTTATATCAGTCAGTCACGATCATCTATATGAAATATGTAAGTAGAATTGTTTCTTTCCTCTGCTATTCATCAGGTACTTCTTTGCCAAGTTTAAACTTTCCTGCACCCTCCGCTTTGCTGGATCCAGGCCCCCAGGGGATGGATAAAAACTTTTGCATTTTTCCCTATCTCATCGTGTCGGTATGCACGTCCATGCCACGTTTACACTTTCCATGTCCAACGGGACATAGAAGGCAAGAGAAGCCCAAAAAAAGGCAAAGAGTGGCCGGGAATTGAACGGCAGCAGGTTCTCCCTATCTTAGAATTAAGGGTGGTTTCCCTAATCCTTTCAGAACTGAATTAGGGTCGTTATCAGAATCTAATATATATAGACGATCGTGACTGACTGACGCTAATTCTAACCATAGGCAGCAGGTTCTCCCTATCTTAGAATTAAGGGTGGTTTCCCTAATCCTTTCAGAACTGAATTAGGGTCGTTATCAGAATCTAATATATATAGACGATCGTGACTGACTGACGCTAATTCTGACCATGTTCTAGAATGGTTAGAAATGTGAAACTTGGTACACATGTACCTTTTGGGATGCAGAGTTCATTTAAAAAAATCCGACTTTGAAGGTAAATGCCCTGGGGGTGCGACATTTGGGGGGGGGGGGGAAGTTTTTCTTAAATATATTTTGTGAAAGATGAAAATGGAATTCAGAGAAAGAGTTCGGTGGTATAGTAGTAGCATATGACACGAGTAGTAGCACATGACACGAACACGGCAGTATTTTTTGAGTGGGGCATGCTTGCTTGCTTGCTCGATATAAATATCTTATATAATCTTCCGTCCTATAATCTACGCTAATGGGACACATTTCAAAATTGGATTTTAGGAACTCACTAGTATATAATAAAAGTATAATTTTTTATTTACTCAGCTATACATCGGGTTCTTCTTTTCCAAGTTTAAACTTTCTAGAACCCTATGTTTTGCTGAATCAGAAATTCGAGAAAATACGCCCTTTGCAATATATGTGGCTTGAGGCGTTTTAACCGAAATTTATTATTATTATTATCGAAATCAATCACCAGAGACCTACATGGCTACACATTTTCAACCTTATTCGTTTGCCTTTTCGCTGGTGAAAATACATGTTTGGAAAACCCGACGCACCTGAAAGCTATGCCAGGAGGTGATGCACCATTAAAGCTGAATACTCCTTCAATTCAATAATACCATATCATTTATACGTGTGCCAAGTTTCAGTTTCCCATGTTCATCAGTTTAACTGATGCAAACAAAATATCTGAAAACATCTCTCTGAAATTTGTGCCCCCGGGCATTTACTTCCAAAGTCTGAATTTTTCTGCACGCAGCATCCCAATAGTTAGTTATGTACCAAGTTTCATCTTTCCACGCCAGCTCAATACGCCAGGGCAAAAAAATTACTTGAAAAACGTCGGCCCCAAAAAATATGCGCCCACAAGGCATGGATTTAAAATTTTACATTTTTCCTGAACTCATCGTATCGGTTGGCATGTCCATGCAGAGTTTCCGCTTTCCATGTCTCTCTGTTTTACTCAAGCAAGAATAATATAATGGAGGGGCAATGAGTAACGGGACATGGAAGGAAAAAAAATCTGAAAGAAGGCCAAGGAGTAGTCGGGAATTGAACCCGAACCTTCTGATTGACTGTTCGAATGGTCAGAATTAGCGTCAGTCAGTCACGATCGTCTATATATATTAGATTCTGATAACGACCCTAATTCAGTTCTGAAAGGATTAGGGAAACCACCCTTAATTCTAAGATAGGGAGAACCTGCTGCCCATGAGATACCACATCTAATGTTCATAATGGTTTCTCTTCAAACTTAGAGTCTTGGTCGAGCGTTCATAGCGTGAGGACGTGTTAGAGGATATTATCGTGGTTCTGTCGTCTAAGTCGTGAGTTAGTTGTTACCTGGCTACTTTGTAGCAGTACCCATAAGTTTTCTGATAGCTACCTCCAACTTCACATTAGATCAGTACCAAACAGCTTAATTACTTTAATTATTAGCGCATTACTCGTAGCATCCCTATCACTATAGGAACTAGGACAGTACAGCCTTACCGGGTTATAACTAGTGTGAAGTACTACAAAGTATAAGACTAAAGCAGTAGAAGTGTGAAAAGGGATAAATAACTAAATAAGATGCCTAGGATGTGTAGATGCGTTCGGTGCGGGGATTGGGTAGGTGGGACTAGTGAACGAGAGTTATGCCGGGAATACAGAGTTTGTAGCTAGGAAGAGCAACTAGGGGAGCTGTTGGGAAGGCTCATTAGCGTGGAGGAGGAGATAAGAGGCATCAGGAAGGAGGTGGTCGAGATTCAGAGGGATGATTTAGTGGCGAGGCTAGTTAGGGTGGAGGAGGCACTCCGGGGGTTCCCCAGCCTGGGAGGGTGGCCCTTTCATCCTTTGACATTGCGTCGAGTGCCGACTCCCAGGTTGTAATGTGGGCGAAGGTTAATCGATCCCAGGAGGCAGTCATTAAGACCCAAAACTAGTTTCTCGGGTTGAGGGAGGTCAGCTTGGATGAGGGAACGGAGGACGAGGAGGGAGCAGGTGTGAGGTCGGCAGAACGAGCTCAGGCCGTGTTGAAAGGGAGAGGGTAAAATGGGGCCTTTGTAATCGTCGATGACTCTAACGTCAGGGGTCTTGAGGGAGCGATGGAAAAAGATTCAGGAGCTCAGGTTTCTTGCAGTCAGTTTCCCAGTGCTAGGATCGACCACATTAGGGACAAGATCGGATCGGTGTCGTGCTCCGAGTCGGCCGAGGAAGTGTCGGTGGTCCTTCACGTAGGGACCAATTATACTCCCAAGTCTGGCTCTGAAATCATCATGGGCAGGGTGAGGCAGGCTTTTATGGCGCGTCGGGAGGCAAGGTCGGGGGTGCGGGTGACGGTATGCGCGATCCCGAGCAGGCTGGACAAGGGAGGAATCACGTGGCCCAGGTCGGAAGGGGTGAACGACAGGTTGAAAGAGTTATGTATCGCGGAGGGGGCAGAGTTTCTTGGCACTAGGGAGGCTTTGAGTCGCTGTAGAAGTCCGATGGCTAGGGATGGAGTACATTTTTCGAAAGAGGAAGCTGTAGCAGTCAGATTGGCCATCGTGAAGGAAAATGAGTTTTTTTGGGGCTGTATATGGGGGGGCAAGGGATCACGAGCAAGGGACAGCCACTACGAGCAGCTTTAGACCGCTGCGTACTGGTGTGCAGGATAGAAAGGGAATAATGAAGTTTTTCTAGGCGAATACACGCAGCTAAAGTAATAAAATAGACGAGCTCAGGGGGAGGGCAGTGGACAACAGTTTCGATGTCATCGGAAGTTCTCACATTTCGGATAAGGAATTCGAGATCGAATGGTACGACATCTTGCGGAAGGATAGGCTCGGCAGAAAGGGGGGGAGGAGTCATGTTATACGTTAAAACCGAACTGGACGTTCGAGTCAGAAAAGATCTCATTTCGGTTAACTGTGGAGCAATCGAACACTTATGGTGCGAGATCGGTGGGGCAACTGGGAAGATCGTGCTAGGAATTTGTTGTAGGCTCCCTAACTCTTCCCTTGAGGATGAAGCAGATTATTTTGCACTTATGCGTAGGAGCGGCGAGATCTCGAAGCAGGTATTGCTCTTCGGAGATTTTAACAAGCCCAACAAAGATTGGTCGGTTCCGCGAGGGGGGTGCGAAAGGGATAGAGAATTTCTCTTTGCCGTTCAGGATGCTCTTCTCGTTCAGTACATAGTTGAACCGACTCGCGAGGAAGCTTAATTGGATTTAGTTTTTGCGACGAACGACAATCTGGCACTAGACGTTAAGGTACAGGATAACTTGGGAGATTCGGACCACTGCTCGATCACGTGGAAAATCAAGCGGACGAAGAGCAACGCCAAACCGAGGAAGGTTTCTTACAAGTATAAGAAGGCTAATTTCGAGAGACTACGCGAATGCGTTTCAGGGATCGACTGGGAGGGACTGTTCCGTGGGCTGACGGTAGAGGAACAATGGGGGCGTTCAAGACGTTATTGCAGGGCTTTATGGAGGAATGCATCCCCAAGAAAGCCATGAAATCAGGAAAGCTGGATGTGGTAAAATCAATTTAGCTCTCATCAGGCATAAAAAGCGGAAATGGGATGCGTACAAGGGCCCGGGAGATATTACGGACTATGTGGAATATAGGAGGATCAAGCGGACGTTGAAGCGGGAAATTATCTGCGAGACGGGAGCGAGAGGAACGGCTGGCTAGCGATAAGAATAACCCCAAGGCTTTTTATCGGTATGCTAGTGGTAGGTGTCAACAGTCGATCTAATGAACGAAAAGAGTGAGTTGATTGTAAGTTATAAGGATATGGCCAGTATACTTAACGAGTTCTTCGCTTCCGCTTTCACTGTCGAATCCGGCTCGACACTGACTTTGGAGGAGGTGACCTTGGCGCGCATCAAGGATATTTTCATCACCGAGGAGTCCACAAGATGAGGAGGCCACAAGAGCGTTTAGAAGTGCTGGGACTGTACTCGCTCGAGAGAAGGTTAGGGAGGGGCGATCTCATCCAGGCTTTCAAGATAATTGAAGGAATAGATGATGTCGAGTGTGGTAGGTTTTTCCAGTTTGATGGCAGCAAGAGAACGAGAGGTAACCGACTTCTTAACATCCGCTCTGGTTTACGTGGAAAGAGATCGGCTAACTCGTGGAAGGTATAAGGGGAATGAATTCAGATATATCAGGAAATGACACGTTTCAGGGACTACCTTGGCGCCATCTAGCGTCGGTGGTGCGAACCTTCGCTTCAAGCACACAAAAGGTGATGATTATTGTACATCGGACGTCCAAAGACCTCTTAGAAAACACGTTGAACGTTCTCGAATGCGTTTATGTGCTACTTGGGCGATGTCATACGTATAAAGCCTGCATGTGTGAATGGAGCGAGGGAAGCGAATGCGAATGGATGGGAAGGAAAATAAAGGAAGATGCAACACACAGCACAGCGACGATGCGCAAATTACCGTCTTCTTGTTTTTTTGCAAGATCCCGGCTCCCAGACAGCACACCTGTATTTTTTTTTTCTACCTACCAATGCGACTGCGATACGGGCAAACGATCCAACCCTTTGCAAAACTCTCACTCTCTCCGACCTCAGTGCGTTATTCGTCCGATTCCACAAATCTGCATTAAGAGCCAAGGAAAAAAACGAGGAAACTAGGGCGATGGATTTGAAGGGGGAAGCCCGTGTGAACGCAGGTGGCGACGAGCTGAGGAATCGCCCCGTATTTCCTCATGGACCCTTGAAATCCCTGGATTCACGGCAGCAGGCGGGAGGCACGAAAGTGAGCGATGGCAGTCTTCCCTTTTGAGAACCATGGCAGCTCTCTTTTAAAAGTTAATCAGAAAGATGGCGAGACGAGAGCTAATCGCCGATTTCCAATGAAACATGCCTCCCTTCCCTTTCCTGTGGCCAATTTGCAAATTTCATTTCGAAAAGGCACATCCTCGGATGGTAAGGAAGATTACTGACGAAACCCCAATCATATCTCTAACCGTTTAGTCTGTAGAACTATCTGACACACACACACACACACACACACACACACACAAACAAACAAAAAAAGAATCCATTGTCGCTGGGCCTAGCTAGCGGCCCAGAATCGCGCACGCTATATTGTTTAACCTCCGGACCTCGGTTTTTTCGCAACCGAGGTCCTCCGGTTTGAAAAATCAGTAGATTTCGCTGTACCGATTCCTAATGACTATCC
>CAJPEV010004039.1:0-25375 GCA_905338385.1 Darwinula stevensoni
ATTAACTCATTTGTAGGAGATACCTGTGTTTTTACTGTAATCTCATTTACACTTGTGACCTGATTATGATCCCATTTGATGGTAAAACAAGTCAGAACCACCAGCTCATACTTGTATTCTATCTCTTCTGCAACTTTACTGCTTCTGTTCAAAAAGTTGGTTGGGAAAGAGAAATGTCTTAGCTGAAATAAATATGAATAACACCATTTTTTAAGTGCCAGAAGAAATACAACAGCTTTATATATACAGTGGACTGCTGTCAACTTGACAGTTGTCAAGTTGTTGTCAACTTGTGGGGAACTACTATAAACAGGGACTCAGAATCCCACCATGGCCTCAATGTCATGCATTTCTATGTAGCCCTATAACATATGCAAAGAAAATGTGGGACTCGAGTCCTGCTGGGACTGAAAGGGTTAAAATGGTACAGGTCAAGACAGACTGACATTTATTTGCTTAACCTTTATCTGGGCAAGTCCAAACATTTTTATAATTTTTTCATTAAAAGCAAATCCAGACTCGAGTCCTGCTGGGACTGAAAGGGTTAAAATGGTACAGGTCAAGACAGACTGACATTTATTTGCTTAACCTTTATCTGGGCAAGTCCAAACATTTTTATAATTTTTTCATTAAAAGCAAATCCAAACTTTAAAAATTCGTTTTGAATCTATGGATGACTTTCTATGAAACCCATATCAAATTTGAAGAATGTTTTGAAAAAATTGCATAGGGTAATGAAGTGAAATAAACCAGGCAAGGGTTAAGTGTTCAGTAGGACCTTCATTTTTGTCCACCACTGCTTGCTAACTGTTACCATGCCTCTCATGCAAGAGCTTGAGAGACATGAATCATCTTTGGTAATCTGTGGCATGTGCTAGCTTTGTGTTGAGGCACGTTTTTAGTGCTTTAATTCTTTCCCTTTCGTTTGAATGGGCATAATTTTTGGATTCCCTGCAGATAACATAAAATGATTTGCAGAATTCAACCAATATTGAACATGGCTTTCAGATGATTCATGAAAATGGCATGGTCAATATTTCTATCAGCTGCCACCAATATGTGGGTTAGCCTTTTTTTGTTGCCCACCCTGTATTTGGTAGCACAGTGCTTGGTCTTCTTTTCCCAGTGTATTAAAAAAAAGGGGGGGTTCTTTGAGGCTATGAATTTTGTGCATTTTGTCAACGTGGAAGCCATAGTTCATATCTTACGATCTTTGCACCAAACTTGGTTATCCACAGGCATGACATGTTTCAGATATGTCTCTTTGGATAGCTTGTACATTTGTTCTGGAAATGTACTCCATGCTTTCAAGTAGTTTAACTCTTTCACTGGGGTGGTAGACTTTTCTTCACAGCAGCTAAACTCCCTAACCCATGTTGATTACATCATGAAAGAGTTAGTCACTCTCTGTGACAGTGCCTCCAGCAGAGTCTGGTAGCCAAGAAAGTTTTCACTGACAGATGCTTGGGTCTACAAGGCTGTATCTTCCCTTGCTTGACATAATTACTGCTTCCTGTATGCATCTGAGATGAGTACCACATATCGCTTCAGTTTTCATGGATGTAATTTGTTTGTCCCATGGCTCTCATGGTGGAGAAAGATGTGCCAATTATTGACCTGTGTACTCCCAACACAGAATTATACCTGATTGTCTAAGTCATCCTCACTAACTGCAAGATGACCCTGATTTAATAAATTTTTCAAGTTTGATAGCTGCAGCTAGACCTTCGTTCACTGATCCTGTTTTCCCTTTCTCGAGTGTTGCTGATGGTCCTAACTTTAACCCTTTTGACTCGAACTCGTGATGCTTCTCATGGGTAAGTGCTCATGGGAGGAAAAGTTTCATGAGAGGAAGTATAACCAGAGCTATTTGCATTTAAGTAGAGAACTTTAGCCAACACAAAACACAATTGTTTCAATACAAAATTCTGCCATATGAACTTGTAATTGTCCAATACCTGGTGTGTTCAAGGTGTTATGTGCTCTGGTTGCTTATGTGAGTCCAACAACCTTTATTGGCTACCTGCCTGTGCTTTTCATATGGATTTCAGGGACTTCAGAGTTACATCTGTAATTGAGCAAAGAGACAGTGATGTAGAGGTTGCAAAGAAGGCCAACAGCACTGAGAGCATATGTTCTTGGGAGGATCTTATAGAATGAACTCATCAGTTACTGATTGACATCCTCAATAGTCAACAAAATCATTCATCTGAAAATGAGATATGGGATCTCCAAGCATTTATATGAATCACTAAGTGGCTAGGCCACTGTATTTCTGTCCCAGTCAGTAATTCCAGCTGCATCTGAAAGCTAGAACCAACATGTGTCTCATCATGGTGCCACATGCAAAAGAAGACCTGGTTCCTTGATGGTTTCTAATTTGACATCCAGGATATATCCCCCTTGAAACAGGCATGATTCCTGGATGGCTTTTAGCTGGATATTCAGCATAATCTTCCATGAAACAAACATTGTCCTTGAATAAAGTTTTAGCATGCATCCATTATGGATCCATCCTGGGATTTGGATCCATTAAATGTACATCCTGGAACCATGATGTTTTCAACAGTACCCTAAGGTTAACTATCTTGGGAATACCATAGTATCAGGACCTCGGTTTCTTATCCATCCCGTAACCATCATATTAAGGACAGAAAACTGCAAATGATAGAAGTTTTCTTGGTTTCTGTCTCAAAATACAAGTCACATTGTATTTGCAATTGCATATGTAATTGAACCATTAATGTAAATGGGAAAGTTAAAGAACCATATTTAACTTGATGAATGAAAGTATATGGCTTAAATTTAAATTTAAAAAAGCTGTAAACAAATTCCACTGAAAAATAAAGATTTTAAAATACCACATTTTACCTTGGATGCATACAAATCAGATACACTTTCTTCATTTTGAAATCCAATAGGTGGTGTTCTCCATGCTTCTCTGAGGTGGCAATGCAATGCCTAGGGTACTGCATTTCTGCACATCCTTTTATTGATACCTGAAATTAAAGCATTTATAAGTTCTTCACACTGGTTTGGGAGAACAGTGAAGCTTCACTTTTATGGTGCATGACACTGAATTGAACTTTGCATTGCTACCTACATCCTTGTATCACATTGAAAGTGAATCTCTGGTTTGCGTTCCTTCCCTGCGGAGTACGAAGCTTAAACAGCTTCGTGATTACATGATGTATTTTGTCTGAAGGCCAAAGTTAAATTATTCTGAAACACAACTGTCAAGTCATTGAGACGCGAAGGGGTCTGTTTTGAGATGGCAATGCATATTACATCTTTGTCATCTAATTTCCTCTGTGAAAGTAAAATATACAGTACAATGGTTGTCTGAGGTGATTTATGGGTGGCAATTAGCTGATCTGGGGTTGATTGGTGTCATTAGCTGTGACACGTTTCTTGCAAGATTTCTGTTTTGCACAATTCTTTTGTGCAAAACAAAGTGTGTTTCATGTGTCTCACAGTTATGTTTGGAAATTGGATTTAAAGGTGGGTGTGCAGTTTGTTCTTCCATTGTCCTCTCTTCAGAACGAATGAATGATTTTTCCTTAATCCAATCTATAGACGCTTTCATCGTGACTTCATTTTCTAATTAAACAATTATTGGAAGCTGACTTATTAATGGGTTGTGATTTGGCCTTATTCAGCTCGCTTCATGTAAAAAATTCCTCTCTAACACTGTAGATGTATGAAACTGAGATGCACTTTTGTTTCCTCATCCAAAACCTCTTCTCGTGTCCTGATTTTGCTTTTCTATCCAATCTTCGTTTAGAATCACGTCAGAGATGGAATTATCTACGACTTTGAAGATTGCAAGCCTCCACTTTTGCCATGTCTTGTTGCATATTCATTGGCACGAGGGGCAGCGGACCTCAATAAGAAAAGTTCGTGTCGCAGATGAATTCTTCTCACCCTACTTAATCACACTCAAGTGAGGACCTGATTCAAACCTTGCTTACTTCCAGATTTTTTTTCTTCCCAAACCTACAAGCAAGGCCGGCCTTCGGCATGTGCCACATGCGCCCCCGGACAGGGCACAGATTCACCAGGGTCGCCAACACGTGACTGAATGTATAAAGTAATGCTGGCTGCAACCCTCAGTTTTACTTCAGAAATAGGAGTTTCAGCATCATTTTGAACGCTAGGATTGACCCTTCTCTTTGTCTACAAGTCAAGATGGGAATACGTTTTTGAATAGTTCCCTTGGACCTCTCGAGTGACTTGACGATACCGTCTCAGATATTTGTCGTCCGCGAAGCATCGAAATTTGGCTAATATCCCCTTCTTTGAGTCCGGATGCGCGGGGTGTTGTCACTATGCACTAAAGTAATATCGAATAGACTCATCCGTATGTGTTACTCTGAATTTCAACTTCATTTCCTGTCAAGTGAGTCGAGTCAGATTCCTCGCGTTCGTTGTTGAAAATGTTCGCTTTCTATTGTAGGCTTGTCGCTCCGGATCGAAGCTGATGAGAAAATGCACGGAACTCGAGGCATTCGAAGCTGTCGCTTTGAATTTCCTTGGAACGTCGGCTGGGAGATGAATCTTTGAACCTCCTCGTCGGGGTCGATGGAATCGGACACGATAGAACTCTGCTGAAGGGTTAGAGGAGGCTAGCCACTAGGCTGAGTTCGGTGCTTTCGCATCTGAGATCTCTATTTGAGTTGCCACCGTTCGCTGGCAGGAGGATGGGTCGAGTGGGTTATCGGAAGCATACAGTGAATCCAATTCGCCTATGCCCTCGGAAAGAGGCCTAAGTGATGCATTGCCAAATGAACGGTGATGGTCCGCTTTCGCTGGTAGGTAAGAGAAGCAATTTAATAATTTTATTATATTTCAAATATGTTATTGTAGTTAGGTATTGTCTTTGGTTGTGGAGTTTCTCGCGCGCAGCATCAAAAAGTGATTATTAGTCCGCATATACTGTCCTTCCTTACACTGGTTCATACTGCCTTACTGTAATTGTTTGTGATAGTAAATCCCAGCACCTGTAGCATCATCAGACAGCTTAATCTAATACTTATGCAGAGCGCCCACTCATGTCATGACTTGTAGCTGCTGCGCAGCACACTTGTTTTATTTTATGGCCAAGTGAAACGTAGTCCTACGTCATCTATGTGAAGTTTCGACAACTTAGTCCACAAGGAGTAGCAGCCATGGAACGTACTGGTATATATAGGGTGATAAAAAAAAAAGAACACCCTACCGTTTTCTATGGCGAAAGTACAATTCATAGCAAAGTAAAAATGATAAGATGGACTCTTGATATTGGACATCCACGAGGTGTTGAGATGATTTTTTTTTTTAAATTTGGTTTGATTACCTCTTTTCCAGGAGTGGCTTGTGAATGCAGGACCTTCCGTGAAGATGAACTCGGACTCGACGAACTTTCGTAGTCGACATCTTCTGTTCCAACACGCCCTTCAATACTTTCGTGGAAGTACAGAAGGGGTGAAGATGCGCTCGCTGCGAAGGATTTTCTCCAGAAGAGGAAGATTTCGCTGGGTTGCCACAAGTCCTTCTCGAGATGATTCTATTCCCTGTCTGAATGCTGTATTCTCGTCGCGAAGTTTGTACCGACGCGTCATTACTTTCGCCATCGAACGTCTCGACACGATAAGAAAAGCGAACGAGGCGCAGGTGAAGCCTCGGTGCGAGAGGAAACGTCCTCCCGTCTCGACGACTCGAAAGAAAGCGAGCCGAGTTCGCGCGGCCCCTCTCGCGTGCATCGCTGTGACGTCGCCTCGTACGCGCGTATTCGTGACCCCCGGGGAGCAGGGTTGCAAGACTCGGTAGTAGGTTTCGGCGGAGTTTCTCGCAGATGTACGGATCCGACATTCGGGAAAAACACGATTTCGGTACGGGTGGCAGTGCCGATTCTTCGATACGAGGCCGATTTCGTCTCGTTGGCGGGTGGACGGTGCCGAGAGGGTCGGGCGAACTCGCGGGGTGCTGCAGGCGCTGCCGAGGATTCAGGCGTTCTGTGGCGTCGGATTCGTGCCGGCCTGTTCGACGTCGCAGTTCGATGTGGTTCGCTGGCACCTGCTTGGTTTGCCCGGGAGTGACGTCGTTTGACGACGGGGTTGCGTCGAGTGCTGCCGGAAAGAGATGTCTTTTTGCTGGCAGCTATGAGCGGTTGGAGATATGGACGAATGGAGGCGCTAGGAATGCGTGTGTAAGGGTGCAAAAAAAAAAAACGCAGAGACTCCAGCCGCTGGCTGCGAGGGTGAGTCTTCGAAAAGTAACCGCATTCCGAATGCCCAGATCTGGCACGGATGGTAAGTCGCAAATTGCGGAACTCGAGAGCAGTGTTTCTCGATCTTATTTGATGTGCGGGCACGCTAAGAAGCCCTACTCTCCGCGGTACTCTTCGCGCACGCTGGCCGTAGCATGTTTATTTTTATTCCAACTGCAGAAAATGTTTTTAAAAAAAATACGGTCGCAGGATGCCGAAGTTGATGGAAATCTCGCGGCATTTTGGTCGAGAAACGCTGCTCGAGAGATGAGATCGGATGCACGGATTACGGATCCAGCCTCGCGACCGGTCGGTCGGTGGAACCGGAGAGAAGGGAGCCAACCAGAGGCTACAATTCGAGGGGTAGAGGAGGGGGGTGTGGGACGTGTTATGACAGATCTGGAGGCACGTTGATACCGTCCGTGGCAGGAGAGTCTGGAATGGACTCCGGGAATTCCAAATGAGAATGCCTCGACGTCCTTGAAGCGCCCGCACGCTGGGTGGAATGTCGACGGCGACATCATATCGAGACCTTGATGAATGGGATCGCAACGTGCAAGCTGCCCGACGTAACAGCCTAATGGAACTTTCCTCGATGTAAATAGCAATCCCTCGGAGCAGCGGATTCGCCGCATCAACGGTACAGAATAAAAAAAAAAAAGAAAAACCGGAATAGCTACCGCCACACGGTGTCCTTGCCGTCGCGAGGACCCTCCGCGGCACCAGTGAGGAGAGGGCGAAGAGACAGTCACTCCACGTGGCCTCCAATGGGGGCCGTTCCCCGGAGGCGACAACTCCGTTTCTGCCTACTAGGCCTCACAGTAGAGACCTCGTGTGGAAACTTGCCTAATGTCCCTCAAACATTTCTACGAAGTGAAACTTTGATTATGACGACATGCAAGTTGTCGGCAACTGGCCGCCGCCTGATGTTCAGGGTGAATTGTAATTATCTTCCAGCGGTTTGGGTGCTTGCTGAAAAGACAACTGTCCAAAAGGAATTTAAGGGTGGATTTTTGAACAGTACTATCCTATGATACTGCTTCCAGGGAAACTACACGATATTTCAATAAAGAAAGCTGCATTTTGGGGTAGTTCTCTGTTCAAAAATCCACCAAGTAACTTAATGAACGGAATACTCTTAGAGAAAGTCTCAGTTCCTGCAACCACTCGGCCCAATCGAGCAACAAGCATTGGTGCAACCTGGATCAGACTGACAACTGAGGAATTGCTGTGGCTGCTAACAGTCCTGGGCTCGGCGAACAGGAAATCCGAGTTATCGTCTGATCTAAAACTGCACTTCATAAAATAATTACTAGTAGGACTGCTGTGTGTAGTAACGTTATTGGATCGTGCGTTGGGGCATAATTTAAATTCACCCTGTATGTTCGGAACCACCTTTTGAAATCTTCGAGGCAAATTATCCTGCTAAAGTAACCGTTCAAATAACCCAGCTGACCTTTTGGGTGTTTATTTAAGCCTGGCTGTGCTCTCCATTTTCGAGTGAGCCTCTTGGTCGTGGAAATATTTGCCAAACCCCTATTTCATGCTTTCATTTTAAGCTTCGGGTGAGAAGGGCCAATACCGCCCCAACGGCGGATGCGCGGTTTTCGCTTTTTAAATGGTCAAAATCACGCTTGTAGGTTCTGCCTCCGTTTTCATCCCTTTCCCCTCGCTTGTCTCACTTGATCATGTGAAATCTCGTATCAGCGCCCGAATCGTCGATTATATCCGCCCGGAGTTTAGACGCTTTTTTTTTTTTTTTTTTTTTTTTTTTTTTTTTNTATATTTTTGTATTTTTGCCCTGTTTTTTTTTTTTTTTTTTTTTTTTTTTTTGGCTCGACTTCGTCGAGCTTCGCATTCTGGCTACACTTCCGTCAGAGCTACTCGATTCATTCACGAGATTCGTCTGGCCAGTGCACCCTAACGCACTCGCAGCTCCAGAGGGAAGTTGCTTCTGCAGAAAGAAGCTTCTAGCAAACTAAAATTCGTCTCGGAGCACGTTGCAGTTCGAGTACGAACGCTAAACTTCTGAACAGCCTCAAGTTTCCCTCCTTGCTTAATTAAAATATACTGATTTCCTTTTTCCGCAATAAGCGCGATAATTGGAAAGAAAGTAAAGGACAAATTTCCCGAACCCAGCGGGGCCAATGTATGTCGCAGTGGGATTTTCACGCGCCGGGCCTGGACACGGTTTTTTTTTTTAATCATTTGTACGACATGGTTTTACTATCATGTGGAAGATAATACCAGATGTGCTTTTTTTTTGTTAGTAAAGGGAATCATCCACTGAATACAATTTTGCCTCTCCTTTGATCTAAGTTGCCAAAGATTGTCTTCCATTGTATGGGGAATGTGCTATGGAAACACACGTCAGAACTTGATCCACATTTTGCACAAAGATGCACTTCAAATAGGAAAAGTGATGGGTGAAAGGTCCCCCCCCCCCCCCTCCCCCTTTCCTATGGATCTCTCCTCATATTGGTAGTATATTTTTACTTTCCTTGTGAAGTCCCTGCCTTTGACAGTCGTTGCCCTTTCACGCTGCTTTTCTGGTATGTGAATGATCGGGCGACATTTGCGAAACCGTTTCCTTTTCCCAACAAGCCTAAAAAAATGTCCTGACAACCCGATTTGGGGAGAGGGGAAACCGTGTCTCGCATTTGACGCAGACGTGCCTGGAGGGGGGGGGGGGGGGGGGGGGGGGAGGGGTTTCCAGGAAATTTCTCAAAGTATGAGAGCAAAATTCCCATTCTGGAAAAGCTTGCGGGATCGCCTTTCCCGCCTGTTCCCAACGGATTTCATCGCGAAAGAGGTTGCCTCACTGGGGATCTGCAGAGGATGGGACATTTCGCCCAAAGGAGGTCATGTGCGATTCCGAGATGGAGCTTCCCAAATTGTGTCCCCTGGCATCGTGGTGCACGGATCCAAGTTTCTCTTTGCACAAGCTTCGTTTCGTAAGATTCCGAGTCCGAGGCTGTTAAAGCCATGTGCAACTCCAAGGACCGTGCCGTAACATTTCCGCAAGGTCGTCACTTTGTGCCACGAGCCAACCGGCGCGATCGATGATGGCGAGCTTCACGCGGCCGCAAAGTCAGGCGAGGAGGAGTGTCCGCGCGTGGCGATTCCACGATCACCGAAACACCTGGTTTGCAGAGAATGCAAGATTTCCGAGAGGGCCGTCGTGTTGCAGCGGGGAACGTCGGCGAACGAACGACGGTGTCGAAGGTCGGGCACGACCGTTTGCCCGACCCGATGGACGAGAGGGCCGATCCGGATTAGGGTGAATTTGTGGATATTCTGAGGCGGGAAGAGCTAGCGGTTCGGTCGAAGGTTTCCCAGTACCTGGCAGGACGAGGGAAAATCAAAGAAAGACCGCGGGAGGAGGAGATTCAATCGTCTGCCCGCTTTAGAGAAGCTGGAGGTGCAAAATGTTGGGATCATATGAAGATGAGGAAAATTAATACGATTAGGCACCATTAGTTTGCTTTTGAATTTGCTGGGGATGTCCAGTCCCAGCCGTCGTGAATGACTTTTTTTTTCGGAAACGAACAGTACCTTTCAGAGAATAAATGACATTGCTTTACTTTCCTCCAGGCATTGCGACACCGTTTCCCCTCTCTCCGAATCAGGTTGTCAACATTTATTTTCTCGGCTCATTGGGAAAAGGAAACTTAGTCGCCCCATCATTTTAACACATTCACGCCCAGCGACTCCAGAACACTATGGGTTTAAAAACGTAATATTACGGTTCCCGGCGTCAACGGGTAAATTGCGAATATTTTCACCTTTTCTTCATCATTACCAGCATTTTTTCATTCCCACTTCACACACGGAAGGAATCATGGAAGAATCGGACGGAGAAACCACGGAAGCGTGTGGATGAAGACCATCATATTTTCTGGAACTCATCGAAGTGCATGCACATTGTTGGGGCTTTTGTTTTCGAAGCCAATAAAGGAGTGAACAGCGATGATTTTATTCATTGCAACCCGTACATCTGCAATAAATTAACATATACTTACATTACTTATTTGGTACCCATGAAATAAGTAATTAAAAGTGTCACACGGATGAGGAAACGAAGTGCCACTCCGATGGAACTCGACGCCCTCGGAGCTCTAAAATAAATTCGGGATCGGCGCATAATTGAATTCCAAACGGGAAAACGGTTGAGCCTGAAGCCAGAGGAAGCGGCGATGGACTTGGAGAAGAAAATGAGATAAATCAGGATTCTCCCGATATGATGTAATAAATCTGTCCGGGAGAAAGGCGGCCTTCGATCCTCGTCTCGTCGATCGACGCTTTCGTCTCGCTTCTCGATCGGTCTCACTCTCGAATGCTCTCTCGTTCGTCGATGCGATTGGCTGGTTTTCGGTCGGCTGTAGCAAATTCACCTGCCCCCCCCCCCCCCGCCCCCCCCCCCCCCCCCCCCCCCCCCCCCCCCCCCCCGTGACGTCACGAGGCTCCACGAGAGCCATCGGCCGGTCGCCTTGCGAATGCGTTGCGGAGGAGGACGAGAGGAGATGATGCACCCGAGACTTCAGTTCGTCCAACATCGACCGAATTCTAGAGAGAAAATCGAAATTCACCTTTTCGACCTATGCAGGCTTCTTCCATCTGAAATAATTATAGCATTTCTCGAACGTCTTCACGATCATCTTTTTTTTTTTTCCCCGAGACGAGGACGACGGAGCCGACAGGAATTCATGCAAACGGCAGATTTGATTTCCATAGATCCACAGAATCGACGGGAAAAATTTCCCAGGAATTCCTGAGAGGACCCCGCCCCCCTTGCCATCCGGCGAAGGGCCCCCGCTCCCTCGACGAACGAACATTTTTCATTCCGCGCCCCATAGGGTTCCGAATCTTTCTCTTAAGCCGGAAATAAAAAAGAAATCGAGTCGTATCGCACGGAGAATTTCGTCAGACCGGATGAAAGCGAACCAACTTGCCTCGACTGAAAGACATTTCGAGATGGAAGGCGAAGGAACAAGCTGCGCCTCGTCTCTCAGCAAGTCGACGAGAAATAAAAGGCGATGGACTGATACGACATCTATCAGCTGCTCTTACAACTATCGGTAGTCGTGGAGAATCAGAGATGGAGCATGCTTCTCGATTTCTTCATGAGAAGAAATTACTGCTGACTCCCTGCTTTTTGTCAGGGAAAGTCTTTTCCTTTTCTTATAAGAGAAATCTTCGGAATTTTTTTTTGCGAGATTTTGACGGAGAAGGGCGCGATGTCTCATGAATTTTGGGCCCATCAGCGTCTTTCCGGATGATTTTTTCTTCAACTGGGTAGGAAGACCCACGTTTGCCCGTTCTCATTTAGAATCGCTCGCGGGTCTCATCGGGGGAGACTCGATGGAAGTAATGGTTTGGGTTTTAGAGTTCGAAGGGAAGAGGAGAAGAGAGCATCGCCGCGATGAAATCCCCCGACGAGGCCTCAAGGTCGCCGCGGAAAGCGCGATAGGCCCCCGGTGGAACGAGAGTGGCTTCACCAGACTCGGGGGAATCCCCGCTCGTCCGGCAGCAAATTAAAATGTTTCCCCTCTCGGATGGGCGAGAGAAGATGCCGTCTGCCGATCGTCCAGGCTGGCAGAAATATCTGCAGAAAATAGGGGCAAATGTATGATGGAGCTGTGAAACCTCGCGATGAAATCCGTTGGGAACAGGCGGGAAAGGCGATCCCGCAAGCTTTTCCAGAATGGGAATTTTGCTCTCATACTTTGAGAAATTAATTCAGAATATGCAATTAAATGCAATTAAACAGTATTCTTGCTGCAATTAAACCCATGCAATTAAACAGGATTGATGAACTCGAAAGGAATATCCAATGGAAACCCTCGACTGGCGTTCTCTCACCGTTTTTTCGTCCTACTTTTTTTTGGGGCCAGGAAGGGGGAAATAAAATTTTCTTCTTACCCAAGTCCAAGTTCTCTTCGTCCAGGCCGCATCACCACGGTTGCCAGATGTCAGAACTATTCTGTCGTATCGGTACGTCGCTGTGCTTCCACATGACCGATTTGACTGAATAACAGGAGGTTTTTGCTCGCAGCATATCACATGAATAGTTTAGTCACGTTTTTGGTATGAGGCAAGGTAGACCATGCATAATGGACTGCAGACACGCTCGGCAATGTAAGAATTAACGACGGGGACATCACTGACGAAGGCGATCCACGTGGTTCTCACGTCTTCTGACGCGAATCCAATCCGGTTGGTCCGTGATGGAATCGGCATTTGGCTTGGGCAGTCGCCGTGAGGCGTTAATAGCCAGTAAATCCATGGTACCAAAATGAATTCGGAGAAAATGCATGCCTTTACAGAAAGTTAAACAGTGCATTGTTCGTTGTCAGCACCGACTGCACACGTTCGGTTCTATCACGCATTCGTTAGGCCACGTAAGGCCTGTGCGAAGCGTTATTTCAAGGGGATTCTCTCAACCGTATGAAATGTGGTCTACATAAACCCATGCTCATTGCACCATAGGTCCAGGCCTAGATTGATTTACCTTATGGCTGTGGGCACACATTCTGGGAGAAATATCATTCACTGCACTTATATTATCACTGAGTTGAACTGTTCATCATTTAGTAAGTGCTTGAACTCTAACTTAAGAAATTATTGGCTTAACTGTGAAATTTATAACTAATTCAGTGATCTTTCAGTTTAGTGCATTGATTAACTGATGAGACAACTTCTATATAGTATTTGCTAGGTATATGTTTTTTTTTTACTCATTGTTTAAGAAGAAAAATTGAATTCATTTTCCATTTCATTAGGTGCTCCCATACCCAGTTGCTCATGAATGCTGCTTTGCGAGAAATACGTGAAACTAGGTGAATGTCCTGGCCTGACATGTTCGAGAGACATTTATTTTGGGCACATGGTACCCAGTGAGGGGCTGAATCAAATGAAGACATCTTGTGAACATTATCTGTCTCAGTCTGCAATTTTTCTTCTCTTCAGCAAAGAGGTTAGCTTACCAGCTGAAGCTGCATGGGATCTTTCTAGAATGCATTCAGTGGCATCGCGTCCTCCTCGTTTAATTCAGTTTCGTGTTGGGACCCACCTGCTTCACCCGCTTTCAATTCCTCGTGCTGTGACCAAGCCTGTCCCATTTGACTTGTGTGTTTTACTGCCTCATGGAATTTCTCTGTTCCTCACTTTTCAGAACCTTATTTTCAGAAAAGGTTAAGTTTGATATAAATCTTTTAACTTGTAATGGGCTGCTGCAAATGATTAAATGTCAATTAGCAAGTAACCATTATAGTTAGGAAACCAGATGCACCATGAACAATTAAATAATGCATATGCTTTCACAGACTCATTACTGGTGCAATTCAGTATCAGCAACACTTAGATCTTTTAATATTCTGAAAATAAGATCTGTTACCAAAGAAAGAAAATACAAGTGTCCTTGAAATACATAGCTGAAACTGATTAATTGTGGAATAGGTTTGGGTCATCTTTCTGGAACACTCCCACAAGGCATATTCCTAACCCAAGCAATCTCAGGTGAACCTCATTCTTGTGAAAAGAAAGGAAAAAAAAAGGGAGCAATTAAGCCATAAGTAACCTGGTAGTGGGTGGATAAATCTCACTGAATTTCCACCTTTAAGAGAGGATTGGCCTATCTCACATATGAACTCATCACCTTGACATGGAATGTCATGATGGGCAAGAGTACCTCTTGATGCCCTCATTTGAACTTTGAACCTTTGGGAGCCTCAGAACTTACCATCTTCACTTCCTTTTATTTTCTTCTACTTATTTTTCCTTTCTCTTGTGAAGTTGCATGGCTTTTTAGTGTGCTTGGACTCAATGCGCATCAGCTTGCTGTCTGGATTGTGTGAGACTAGGTGCTCTTATTAATTTTCTTAAGGTGAAGATGGATAAATGGACCGATCGATTGGGATTGATCTCAAAGGGAATGCTTGGAAGCAATGTGGTAACATACTTTTTTCTTCACCCCTTTTCAAGGACTGAGGCTTGGCCCAAACTTCAGTTGAGGTTAATGGCTCAAGATATAAGGCATTATGAGATGCATTCCATCAATACGTTTTCTCATTCATACTTATTTATGGGTCAGATAATAGAGGATCAATCATTAGGGATTATAGTAATTTAACACAATGCCTGAAGGGGAGCACTAAGAGCATTTAAAGTTTTTTCTTGCTGCCTATGCAATATTGCTTTCTTCATGCTGGAATCTAATGACATCGCCTCAGACATCACAGTGTGATTCCTGGTGCGAGCAGTGGTATCTTAACGTGTCTCTCTCTGTGTCACTTCTCGATTCGCCACTTTAGACTTCTTGGAAGGATTTCTGTCCATTTTACCAAGGAGAATTTTTCTAAGCAATCACCTGATTGAACTGGAGTTTTATGCCTGCACAGAATGATGGGATTCAATTGCAGTACCCTGATTGAATTCTGTAAATACATCCTCTCATCCTGTGCCCCTATGCCCCGTTTCTCTGTGGTGCATCTCATCGGTCCTTTTGGCTCTTTTACCGCTCGACGACCTACTCCTAGTCGTAATAACATTCTGTGGACACATTTAATATCAAGCCCAGATGCTCTATGTGGTTGCTTTCTACAGTGTAAGATGAAAGCTAGGAATGAAACATTTTTGCTTCCTTGATCTCAATATGCAAAAAGTAAGTGAGTTTTTGCAACTCACTATCCTGATTTCCAGATTCATAATTACCAATGATTATTCCCATCTTTGAAATGGGTGACTCAAAAGGCCCATGGAATCAACACCTGATCCTCCTCCAACTGGTACTCTGCAAAGTATACCATTTCGACTCGAAATCCAAATAGTTCCTGGAACTAGACTGAAGAGAAGAGACCAGGGAGCCTTACACCCTGGGATTCACCCGAGAGGAATTTCCACCCAGACGAAAGACGAGGGAGAGAAGGAGGTTTTCACTGAATAGGGATGTGGAAGGGTCTTTCCTTTTGCCTTCTCCGGGAGGTTTCCGTCCAAATATCCCTTTCATAAGTGCTTTTGGATTTGAAATCATCATGAGACGATGAATAAAATAATTTTATTATTATTATCCGGAGGACCGTGTATGTGAGGAGCAAAAAAGGAAAACCAGGGTTATTAGCTCATTCCCTCGTTTCCCCTTCTATATTCCTCGAAGAGGATTGCTCGCCCTCGTGCTCATTTTCGACGGAAGGGAGGCTGTTCCATTCCACTTCATTGGACCGGAATTAAATTGTAATGGCGTCCTGGGAGCTGTTTTTCCCGTAACGATGTGAGGATCGTTCCCAAAGTTCGAGATAATCTAACGCTTTGCATAATTGCTAGTTCTCCTTGTTAATTTTTTTTTCTTTTTACACGAGGCAGAACTATACTCTGACACATCACATTGCCAATCTCTTGCTCCTTGCTCCTTGCTAATAATGCATTCTTTCTCTTTCCGAACAGGTGAATTGCTAAGTTCTGGGACTGAAGGAGTTTTGTCGAATTCGGGAAGAATCGTGGTGGCTTTGACCCAGATCGTCGATCGTTTCTACGGAGTGCTCCCGAATCCAAAACCGCTTCCAGCGATGGAATCCTGCCGGCTCGAAGCGACATCCCATTTTTTTCCGCCGAGCGCTAGGAGGCGAAGCGATCGCGCCGGAGTTCCTGTCCCGTAAGTCGCTTTTTTTTAAAAATCATATCATTTTAAATAAGTTGAGGGACTATGGGTAGATGAAAATCGGCTCCCCGGATGGAAATTCCGCTTCATGATTGTTGTGGAAAGGGCCTTGGAGCCGATTGCTGACTCTCTCAGGTCATGCCCCCATGATCCGAGGTCAAAGGTCACGATTAACACGCCTTTGAAAATCTGCATCTGCCCGACCCTCGGTCGCAGGAACGCCGAATTCGCACCGATTCTCCTTGGGGCATGCGGCGTTAAATGGGAATCGTAAATACATGCTTGCGACTGTCGTTCTCGAGACGTCATGACGCCAAAACTGAGAAATTTCCCTCGCCGGATTCTGTTTTTTTTCACTCTCATTCCTCGTAGAAATTTTCTCTCTCGACGAAAGCATGCTCCAGTTTTTTTTTTTTTTTTAAGGAATATTCTGGTCCATCTTTTTTTGGAGTTGCACATAGTTGCCTCCAGCCGTTCCCCCTCAAAGTGCGATGATCCACGTGAAAATGACATTTTTTTGGAAATGACGTGAGGTTGACGGATATTGGTCGAAAACGAGGCAGAATTTCAAAATTCCTTAAAGAGATCTCATAAGAAGTCTCTCAAGAAGCTTCGTGCGGATTTTCATAAGAATCCGTACGTTCTTCTCGGAGCCTAGAGCTTTTTGCTGTGGCCTATCGTGAACATGGAGGCCATTTCTGTCATACTGGGTCGATTTCTTTTGTTCATCGGCCGCCAGGGGCGCAACCAAGGGGGCGGGGGGAAACAGGGGGTCTGACCCCCCCCCCCCCCCCCAAAACCCTGCTCATAATGGTATCCCTCTACTTCTCCGTCCCCCCCCCCCTCTCCCCCGGGGGTGCGGGACTCAGAAAGATATGATGAGCAAACGACTCGTGAGCGAGGCTGGAAAGGGACGAAGATAGGAGGTGAAAGGTAAAGGTCACGCCAGTTACATACTCACTCTAGTAAAGTGAAACTGTCAAGGAAACGTCCGTCACATGTGATGCTACTGAATTTTTTTCTGAAAACGGAAGGACGACAATTCAAATAAAAGGCGCGAATCGTACAGGTTAATGGATTTCCAGTTGCAGATCTGCGCAGTTATTTGGGCTGAATCCCGAAATTAATTTAGTTCATTTTAAGCTTTTTCAGATATCGAATGTACTTTCATCATTTATTGTTCAAATTCCGTTTCCTCCGTTTCATAACATTTTTCTTCGTTTCCTTTCTTTGTCCGCGTGTTCGCGCCGTTTCGCGTTTTTGTTGAGTATATCTCTCTTAATGATTTGATAACACCCTCTTGCATCGAGAGACATTTGAAAGACAGGTCATGTGAACTTCGAACCCCCCCAAACTTTAGGACTGGTTGCGCCACTGTCGGTCGCAAATACTGAAATTTTTTGTGCCTATCGCTTAGAGGGATGTTTCACGGATCCAATGACACCAAGATTGGTTACTTTCTCCCAGGGAATAGAGGACGCCGATTGATTTAATTGCCGATTTGCATGAAATGTTGAATCCTCGCGCGCAGCTCTTCCTTCTTGGACCTCTCTCCCATGTTCCGTCGCCTGCCCGGGCACCCCGTCGCATGCACGCGAGGTCCCCCTCGCCTCTTTTTTTCCTCTCCCTTTGCCAGTTTCACTGGCTCCTGGCGCCGACCCTTCCTCTGTCGAAAGAAGAGCCGCCGCCCTCCCTAAGCTAAGGAACACAAAGGGTTTCTGTGACTCGGGTATCGTCGGTATCAATCCTTGTGCAGGCGGTGCACATTCTAAGGTTCTAAAGGTAACGATTTTCACGAGACGACCGTTTTTCCTGATTATGATATAATCGATTATATGATGTTCGCTAAGGGGAGTTCGTCAACTTAGGTCTTTCCTTTCCTTCGAAACGAAACGTATACCGCAGACTAGAATGGACTCTGAGCTCCAAATATCGTCAGAAAAGGAATTTTCATTCACGAGACGAGTCATTTTGAAGGTGCTCGAGAGCGGCGGAAGGTTGCCTGACCCCCCGGGAGAGGTGAGATCGAGGATGGTCCTATTTGGGGAGTATTAGACTAAATGAAGGCGCATAGTTTCAACATTTACCGGCAAGATTTGTAGTCTAGATTCGACCCTAACCGGTGGTATAAGTGATTTTTCGTCAGGCGTGTCACTGTCGAGATATAGGGGGGAGAAGGATGGCGTCTGATGGAAAGGGAGGCACAGTACATCATAGGGGCATTATCCTTTGCGTACATTTATCTCACTTGGATATAGTAAAAAAAATACAAAATCATACCGTTGGCTAGGGCAGACTCTGGACCACAAATCTTGTTTAGGCAGAACTTTTCGTAAACCGAGACGTTTTCGAGATGGAGGGAGAAGCGAGGCAGCGCTCCACTGTCCATTGTTGAGTACGGGAGCACGTGGAATTGTTTCCCGTACTCAACGGCTCCCCGAGAACTTGAGTTATTAGTTGTAGTTATTTATAGTGGTTATTCATAAGTCCTTGCTAAACTTGCTGTTTGATAGCCATTGGACGGGTCGGATCAAAACACTTACAACTCGGAAGCAGTTCGCCCCGTTCACACCAAAATAACTAAATTGGAAAATCGATGCAGAAATCGAATTTCAAACGAGGAATGAAGATTCAAGCCGACTTCGAAGGTCAAAGACCAAGTATTGCATAGAATTCTAATTTTCAAAGCAGTTTCCTATCATTCCGACCACTAGGATAATTATCCATGCGACTTTAGAATACCTTTTGGTTGAGCTGTATACCAAGAACAGGGCATTTCGAAGAAAAGTAATGAAATGTGAGCGATATCGAGGCAAAAAATGCAATTCCCTAGGGTTTTCATGTTTTTTTATTTCGCTTTTATAGCATAAATCGTGAAATGTTCTCTGATCATTCGATAGAGACGAGTCTCTGGATTGCAGGGACGCATTTATTGCTTATTTACAATATTTATTATTCGCGCTCTCCTTATGGGTTCCCATGGAACGTTCATTCAAAGAATGTTACCAGAAATTATTCGACGCCTGAAACGTTATGATTTCTTCCCTCACCCTCGGGGGATCATCCCAGTCTAGCCATGTAGTCGGGTCAAAGGTCAGGATTTGGATGGGTGTTGATATTGGTCTCACTTTCTTCCTCGGAGTACTAAATACTGTTGGAAAGTTATTGACGTTGCTCTCTCGGATTCGGAGAGCGGAATACATTTTGCGTCGTCAGTCGTAGTCATTTTTCGCGTAGTCATTTTTCAGTCAGGTGCAACGAGACGAATGACAGATTTATCGGGAAAGAGTCAAATGAATAGCGTGGACATTGTCTTTAATTTCATCTCCCTTCGTTCAGATGTTGAAGGTATGGGAGGCATTTGAAAATCAGAGCGAATATATTTTCATTTTTAGTTATTTTGAACTTTGAAACCAAACATCTTGAGAATGAGGATTTAGGTCATTTTACGTAGATCTTTCGAGACGACAGTGAAAAATGGCTCTGCCGAATCATGCACAAATGTGTTGATTCTCCTCAGACCAATAACGATTTGACTGAGGCTACGTCGAAGAATCATGCAGCAATCGGCTGCTTTCCTCTGCGATGTGGTGGCTTGACCCACGATTCAGATGTCACCTATGACGAATCGCCTTTCTAGATGAACCGTGTTACCGAGTGGTGTGATTTATTCCTATTATTGTGCCTAAAATGGCCAGCGGACGACAAGGTCAACGAAACTCTAGTGCGTTTTCTCTGAAGTCTACCTCTTCATTTCTCCCTCCCCCCCTATCACATGCCAAGACGACGTTCCCCCCTCTTCCGGTCTGAACGTGCGTCTGAGAAATGGATTTACTTTCTTTCTACCTTGCCTTTCGCATATCTCGCACCGTTTTGGCTGCGACGAAAATGTCGGTAACCCCTCCGTTCACATTCAGTACGCGAGGTACTCTATGCTCGATCCATTTCTTTGCTGAGCTATAAAAAAAACTTCACGAGAGGAATGGAGGAATGAACGATCAACCCAGGGCTCCCTGGGTTGATCGTTGTTTTCGTCGCTAAAAAATAGAAGATAAATATTTTTTTATGAAAATGGAAAAAGACAGCATGTAACGAAAGCAAAAGATAATAAAATTACCTGAAAAATAAAGAATTTCAAAGAGACAGATCTGAAAACTCTTTTACATGTCACAGGTCAGCTGACGAGGGTTGGGGGAGGGAGGGAGGTGTTACAAATACAGGTACGTTTCCACGGCTGCCCCTATTTTATAAAAGCTTTTGCAGGAAGTGATAGTCGTCGACCATTACCCTCCTCCGTTGGGATGAAGGCTAGAAAAATTGCCGACAGGGAAAAAGAGGGACTCCCGACGGAATTATTTTTTTCGTTGGGGAGTGGAACCGGAAGAATGACGGCCTCGCAATATCCTTAGTGTATTGGTTGGTAGGATGAGGATGAGGATGAAATCGAGGGAGTTCCATCATTATTCATGAGAGAAGTTGGATGCCTCGCGTGTGAAAATTCTGAAGCGTAATCTGTAAATGCCGAATTCTTTCAAGCGGTTGGAAAGAGATGGATTAGGAAGAAGGCGGCGAGCATAAAATATACTCGTATATATTTATAGAGAGAGTCCACCTCGTAATGAAGACCGAGCTGTCTGGCAAAAATAAGATCGCTGCCCTCAACAGTCTCGCCACCACTGTCCTCAACTACGGCTTCGGAGTTATCGATCGGTCACCTGCGGAACTCCAAGCCATCGATCGAGCGACCAGAAAACTCCTGACCGTGCATCACACCCACCATCCGAAGGCTGCCGTTGAAAGACTCTAACTTCTGAGATGCAAGGGAGGGAAGGGAGTGATCGAACTCGAGCCCCTCTATAAGCGGATGCCGTGCGAAGTCGTTAGATACATCGAAAGGAAGCAGGGAAGACTCATTTCCATTCTGAGAGAGCGAGATCCCAGAAGAAGTCCTACTCCATCCAGGGAGATGGCACCCGCTTCTGAAACGCACTCCATCTCCATGACGACTGCGACACGAAGGATGTGAAGACGGCAGACCAAGGAGAAAGAGAAGCACGATGGAAGGAGAAATCGTTTCACGGCTAGCATCCCAAGATCATGGATAAACCATCGATTGACTCGGACGTCAGCTATAACTGGCTGAAGAAAGGACTGCTTAATGCCGAGACAGAGAGCAACATCCTAGCCATTCAGGACCAGTGCATTAAAACTCGTAACTACGAGATGCACATCCTGAAGCTAACCAGATGTGGAAGACTGCTGCAGATGCTGTCATGGACCACCCGAAACGGTTCACCACCTCCTTAGTGCCTGTCCCGAACTAGCCCCGAGGGAGTACTTGCACAGGCACGACCAGGGGTGCAAATATGTACACTGGTGTGTCTGCAAGCAAGCCGGCCTGGATGTCCCAGAGAGTTGGTACGACCACCAGCCACCGTCTGTAGTGGAGAACTCCTCCACCAAGGTACTCTGGAACATGCTCATAATTACGGACCGCCCCATAGGCTGTAATAGACCGAACCTCGCCATCTGCAGTATAAGAAGGAGAAGACCGCCCTCCTCGTAGATGTGAGCATCCCAGCTGATAATAACCTCCAAGAGAAGACCACGGAGAAGCTGGAAAAATACTCCGAACTGAAAGTGGAAGTAGAACTGTTGTGCGGAATGAAGACCATCATCGGCACGACTGGCGTCGTCCTGAAAGACCTCAAGGGGCATGTCAGGAAGCAGGAGTGGGAAATCTCACTGGATATCCTCCAGCAGTCTTAGGCACGGCCAGCATCCTTCGCCGTGTCCTTCGGAATTAGACGAGTATGAGGTCTGGGATGTGGTTCATTCTCCCTCATATCTCCAATACCGGCAGGTGCCGTGGAAAGATTTATTTTTATATATGTATTTTTTTTTAAAAGGAAATAGTGCGACGGAAGTGTGCTGGCGCGTCGCATCTCCCATACACGGGAAGAGAAGTCTAGATAGGAAATAAAAGTGGTGATAGAGGGAAAGAAGGATCACGCATCGTACGGTATGCTGGCCATTTCAGACACAATTGGGAAAAATCCCACCACTTAGCACCCGATTCACCTAGAGATTCTACCTGCAATCTGAATTCATTCGGTCATTCCACCGATCGCTGCATGATTCTTCGACATGGCCTCGGAGAAATCGTTCTGGGTCGGAGGAGAATCGACACATTCGCGCCAGATTCGGCAGAGCCATTTTTCCTAGTCGTCTCGAAGGATCTTTGTAGAAAACTCGAAATGTATTTTCCTCGTTCTGAGGATTCTCCGTCCAAAGGGTAGAACCGCATTCAGATTAGGTCCTTTTTCATATCTCGGTGATGGAAATGATCTGGAAATTTGCCTCCTTTCTTTGGGAGATATCGAGGACAGGAAATGTTGAAAACCCTTCTGTCCATGGATTTGTGCGTATTTTGATCATTTGAACTCTCTGCACGTTGCTTTGGATAGTTTGGATTCCTAATGAATTCTTATGATTACCGTTTCATTGATGTCAAGCGTGTGACTTCTTTTACATCTTGTCTGCATTTTAATGCCCCATAAAACAACAACCGTGCCGGGAGACATTAATCCTCACCCATGTTTTCATTTGAATTGCCTTCAGGAGAGAGAAGACAGAGTGAGAAGGGGGGAGGGGGGGGGGAGAGCGGCGACGCGCCTAGAGGAATCTCGGGAGGGAGAAATCGAAAGGGGAGCATTTGATATAAAAAAAAAAGAAAATAAAGGAAAAGGAAGAGAGTCCTGGTTTGGGGACAAGAAAAAAAAATAAAAATAAAAAACGGGCGCCAGTTGAAGTCGCGTCGGTCTGCTTCTCCTGCCACTCCCTCACACACGCACGCACAAGTGGGCGTGAGTCGGGATGGAGGTCCAAGAAGGAAGAGCTGCGCGCGAGGATTCAACATTTCATGCAAATCCCGCGATTAAAACCACGCGTTCCCTGGGAGAAAGTAACCAATCTTGGTGTCGTTCGATCCGTAAAACATCCTTCTATGCGATAGGCACAAAAAACTCAGTATTTGCGACCGATGAACAGAAGAAATCGACCCGGTATGACAGAAATGGTCTCCATTTTCAACATCGGCCACGGCAAAAAGCTCTAGACTCCGAGAAGAGCGAACGGATTCTCGTGAAAATCCACACGAAGCTTGTTGAGAGACTTCTAAAGAGATCTCTGAGGAATTTTTGCTATTCAGCCTCGTTCTCGAGCAATATCCGTCAACCTCACGTCATTTCCAAAAAAGTGTCATTTTCAGGTGGATCATCGTACTTGGAGGGGGAACGGCTGGAGGAAACCATGCGCAACTCCGCAAAAAGATGGACCAGAATGTTTTCCAAAGACTGAAGCATGCATGGAGGTCATCGCAGCGGTCGAGAGATGGGCCGAACTCTTCCGATCCGACGACCTGGAACGTTTCTGTGGACTCCAAGTACGGAGGAGCGCTGTCGGAAGATGATGCCTGGTTCCGCCGGTCTTTCGATCGAGGCACGACGAATCGCTCGAGCATGTCCAGATGACGTCTTCCACCGGTCGTGGAGCGTGGAGCGTGGAGCGCGGCGCGTTCGTCTCTGGGCGTTCCTTGGGGTTTCTCCCACGGCGTGCGGGTTTCGGGTGCCCCAAAAATTCCACGAATGCGTCTGCTGACTTTCCCGAGAAAGGATTCCGAGCGATTTGCCGTGCCTCGGTCGAAATACCTGGAACCAGGTATCGTCTTTCGGCGGGATGGCGCTCCTCCGCACTGGAGCCCGGAAACCCGATTCTATTTCTTTTCGTGGCGGTACGTCATCGGAACCGAAATGTCAGATGTGACAGAACTCGATCTGTGATACACTCGACACGGTCGCTGCCGACGCGTCGAGGAATGTCCTGGCAAGGAATTCGATATCGACTCTACGTTTTACGTGCGACTAACGGTGCACGCGTTCGAGTTCGCCGAATTATAATTGCGAATGAAAAAGAAACATTAGACTGTGCTTCGTGCATCGGTGAAAGCCATTCATTTATATATCTGTATTACTGTACTTTTCGAGAAATACTTATAATAATAAAAACTCATCGATCAGTCTCGGACACGGCGTGTAACGAGACGAGGGTCGGAGGGAACTCCAAGCCGTCTCGCTTTTCCTATCGAGGACGAACGAGGAAAGTAAAGGGCGCACGCGAAGGATATCGTCTTCGTTGGTTTTGTTTCCTTTTTTCTTCATTCCTGTCCCTTTTATTTTGTGGAACGGTGATTCATTCGGGTTCGGTATTAATGCTACTCCGTCTTTCGGTTTCATCGCATTCGAAACTGCAGATGTGTCGTGTCTGTCGACCGCGTTCATACGAGTATGTTTGCAGAAGGATGCTTGTTAGGTTGGCCACACGCGAACGGGAATCGGACGAGAGCGAAGCGGAGCGTTTCCTCGCTTTGGACCGACGAGCCGCGTTCTTTGATTTTTCCGTGCGGTTGAGACATTTCCCCATGGACACGGAATGCGCGTTCGAGTCGAGCCGAGGCAGACAGATCCAATTCCTGGATTTCTGTGTGCCTTCGAGACGCTGCGGGCGGTTATTGGTTAGATATTGCGGCCTTGGTGGATGGCAGTTACCGGTCAGAGGTAGCGTGGATTCGTGATGCATACGATGGAAAGATAGGACTGAACGAGAGGTCACAGCTCTTAGCAAAAGGTGTTGCGTTCCGCCGAAGCACCCTTTCACGCGTCCTTCTAACCCTCAGATTCGAGGCAGTGACCCCACGTAATCTTTTAGATTTTTTCTTCGACGCTGACATGTACTTTTGATATACTCTCGTAATGCTGCAAGGCAATTTAATAAATCCTCCTCGAATTATACTTTTCCCAGCGATTTCCTCATCCAGACGACAAATATTTTCTGAAACGATGCGACTCTGCTGCATTTATAATCTTCAGAAAATGCCGTTTCCTTCATTTTCAGAACCGGAGTGAGGTAAACCGAAGGCTTACCGAACGAAAGTTCAACATACCACACCTGCAAAAAAAAAAAAACAGTGATGAGCTACCTGCAGCCCGCGCGGCTTTGCCGACTCAAATTTATTTTTCTTATCATCTGCCATCCGGAGTAGAGTGCACGTGCACTCAAGGATTCCGTTGCCCGCTGCAGGAGAAACGGAAGCAAGAAATAAAACATAAAAGCTATTTCCGCCACAGCTGGTGGTATCCCTTCACTCTTCTCGGTCAGTGTATCACTGCTCCCTGAGCAAGAGGCTCGCTTTGTATTTTGTGACCCATGAAAAAATCCCCTCTTCACAGCTAAGGTAGTGATGGATATATAGTGTGAATCGATAGTTTCGTGTGCATACTTAGGACGGTTTCATCTTTCGGTTTCCTCCTTTTTTTTTTTTAAATCTGTACCATTTTTAAGAATATCAGGTCCTGAACCTTAGGCGTGGCTTCAGAGAAAGGCGCAAAGTTGGAGACAAATGCCACAATTTCAAC
>CAJPEV010004040.1:5413-25374 GCA_905338385.1 Darwinula stevensoni
GGATATAATTGCAGCAGGGAAGAAGGACGGGTTCAGTATTCGCCTGGTGTGCCAGCCACCAAATAGTCCAGATATGAATGTTCTGGATCTCGGATACTTTCGGGCGATTCAATCCTTGCAGCATCAAAAGGCTCCGGCATCTGTGGACGAGCTAATCTCTGCCGTGGTGGACTCCTTCAACGAGATGGGACGCGAAAAACTGGAGAATGTATTCCTATCGCTTCAAAATTGCCTTATAGAGGTAATGAAGGCTCAAGGTGGGAACGATTACAAGCTTCCTAACATCGGAAAGGACAAACTTACGAGTTTGGGCCGCCTACCGCTTAATTTGCCGTGTCCTATGGATGTTGTAAAATCTGCTCAAGAGTCCCTTTAAATAAACCCTTAACTCCCTTACAAGATCTTTATTGAAAAACAAATTCATTGGCTTCGCTTCACCGCATGCCAATGCAGGGTGAATACTATTGCCACAATGGAGGGACAAAGGTTACTTATGACATAGGGAAGTGTGTCCCTGTTGAGCCACCAAGTGAGTTCAGTTCTTTTATTGGGCCCATCAACAACTAACTAGAAAATCTATAGTCGCCAAGAGTCGTCAGTCGAAGTGTCTGCCAATCCATCAGGCGCGTTCTTCTTTAGTTAAGAGTCGAAAACCAGAAACAGGACAATCATTTCTGGACAGAGGGAGTATCATCTATATGGGGGGAAACGGATGCTCGAATATACCGGGGAAATAGAAAATAGAATTTGAATGCATGAATTATCATGGTATCATTCTTGAACCAGAGGCAGGAATTCGCTCAGGCTATGGATCTATTATTGATCTATGGATCTAACTGTTCGCACATTCCCTTCGTACACAATCACCTTTCTGCTTTGCAAGACATGCTTATTTTTTTTACTGTTGGGCAAATTTTATGTTTCTTACATTGGAGTAACTGGTCAGAAGCTTTTATTTAGATGGTAATTAGTGAACCTCAATTAGAAAAAAAGATCCACTTAGCAACAGTTGGAATTTATGCGTCATGAAACTACCAAGAAAAAATTTCCTTCTTGGTAACACTTAGAAACTGTAAAATTAACCCACGGACAATATGTATATACAGTGTTTCTCAAATGCTTCCTTCACAATAGAACCCAAAATAATCTAATCAATATTTTGCAAATTATAAATATTATAAATTAGATTGCAACAGACGTCCTATTTGAGGGATATGGGCTGAGATGAAGCAGACTAGGAAACAGGACGTTTCAGAGAAGCATCTTCCATCCACCACAGGCCCCTTACATATTTCAATAATGTAACGAATAAAATATTCATGGCGCAACAATTACTTATTATGAGTACAGACATGAACCCATCAGGTGATGACCACTTCACTAAGGCCATTCCAAAAAAAAATTGCCATGCGATGCATTGTTGGGCGAACCTTGTAGGTTGCTTTTGAGGAACGCAGCGCTGGACAGATGCTACAAGCAGGCTTCTTCACTGATCAACAAATTCCGAATTTACTATTATTTTATGCCACGATAGTCTGGTAGCCCGTTTTTTTGCTTCTCGTGTTCTTCATCGGATCCGAGAGAACCCACGTGTTCCAATTCAAAATAGGAGCGAAGTTGGTACAGCGTTATTTTCAGTCAAGAATGTAGCGTACAGGACATCGAATGACAACGGTAATTATGCTTGTAGTATGACAAATAATGCGTCTAGTAATGCTATCTAGTTGCTGCAAAAGTCAATAGCCAGTCAGTTGCGAACGTAGGGAGAAGCACCCAATCATGATATAATCAAGCATTTATTGTAAGGGGGAGAGGGGAGAGTGGCGCCTGCCAGACCTACTCTCGAACGAGGTTGCCAGGCGCGTGCGGGAAGAAGGAGAGGGGAGGGGCATAGAGCGGAGACGAGCGTGAGGGTGTCCTCTGCTACGGCGGAATCGCGAAACGTTTCAAGTAAAACTCCTTCCCATTCAGTATTACATGGGAATAGACAAATGATGCATGTGCCAAATCAACGTAAGGATCAAAAAAGAACTCTCACAGGGCCGTGAAACTTGGGGAAACCACGCTCAAGAACTGTATCTACAATTTCGTTATCGAGTGTCCCTTTCGCAACCTCGATGGTTCGCAATAAAAACGCGCCAGAAGCTGAAAACGGGAAGTTTTCGAGCAGTTTTTCGTACTTTCCTGAGTAATGCAAAGAGATAATTTAGTGAAACTTCCCACAAATATAGAGCAGGAGGAAACGCATAAACTCACATATGCTTTTTCAGATTCATTGATTTTTGCGCAAGTTATGGAGGTACAAAGGTTTCGAGGAAATTGCTTTTCGCGTTACCACGCCCGTAATAACGAACGGGTAAAATCAATCTTACATTCATCTGAAAGAACTATTTAAGACGAAGAGAAAGGTGCAAGTTTAAGCAATTTAGGTGAAGCGGTTGAGGAGATAATGGCTTTCGAAGAGGAGTGGGTCAGCCGCGACCTTTGACCCTACTTTCTGGCCATGCGGTTCACCTGAGGACCTCAGTGAGGGGCTCCAGAGGCCTTCCTTGAGGTTCTCTACAACAATTACAGAACAGATTTTCCATCCAGGGGGGTCGATTTTTTGGTGTCCCTAGTACCTTAAAGTATCGTCGCGTACACGCCCTGCTCTCCTGCAGTTCCCCTCTGGCATTATTATCTTCAATTTACTCATAGATCAGTGCAGACCTACGCAACCTCGCCGCTTCTCTTGCGCGGCGCATCGCATCACATGTTGTAAAGAAACATAAAATATCCACCACAGCTAAGGTCCTGAAAAAGCACAGGCTGGTAGGCCTAACATCTGCATGGATGAATCACGAAACGCGCCAAGCCTATGCCGTGGAAGGAAAAGGCTCGTAGGTCTATCGTCTATCATGCCAATGATCAAGAAAAGCAAAGGCATATAGGCCTATGGGCTACTTAGCCTATTTCCTTGAGGGGCAAAAGCTTTATAGGCCAGAGGCTACATCTATCATGAATCTTTGTAGCGTATTCTAATATAGTATGGATGGATCGTCTCAAATGCAAGAAAAATTACTTCTAAGGCAACACTGACCTTCAGATCCACTGATGTAAGTGACTGGAAATAACATAATATAAATAACAGTTACACATGCAGCCTTTTTCCTACGATCCTCTTCACTCTTGTTTCGTTTCACTTTAGAACTCGCATCACCATCTTACTTTGTTCTGAATGTAATGATTGACTACCCTCTTCGCACACGAACAATTTCATATCCCTGATATGAGAACAGTCACAGAGATGGATTCGTTCACAAGACATAACGCCTCCAACCTAACCGTGATCGAGGTAAGGCGTACACTCCATCCTAGCAACGAGCAATGTTGTGGAGACGCGGAGCGCGATCGATCCATGTCGATGTATGGCATGAGGTTCCTTTGGAGTAATACGCATGTCGCTGCATGCTATGCACTCAATAAGCCAGGCCGTTAATAGTGTTTGGTTAATGCTACGAACTTTGAAATGAATACTGGGCACAATTTGGAATCCGACGAAACACCGACTTTGGAGGAGGTGACTTGGGCGCGCATTGCAGATATTTCCATCACCGAGGAGACCATTGTAAGTATGATCGGGAAGTTAAAGGTGGGCAAGGCGAACGGCCCCGACAGGATCCCTGCTCGAGTCATCAAGGAACTTGCGAGAGAAATATCGGTTCCGATGAGAATCATATTTAAAAGCAGCTTTTCGCGCGGGGAAGTACCGAAGGACTGTAGGCTAGCTAACGTCGTACCGATCTTTAAGAAGGGTGAAAAGAGTAATCCGGGAAATTATAGGCCAGTAAGCCAGAGTATCCCGGATCATGGTGAGCATCCTAAGGGACCACATTTTGCATTTACTTGCAGGAAACGCGCTCATCCGGGACTCTCAGCACGGCTTTAGAATCACGGCGTCGTAATTGTCTCACCAATCTACTCGAGTTCTACGAATGAGCAACGGAAAAGAGGGATAAGGGGAATCCCTTGGAAATCGTATATTTAGATTTCGCGAAAGCTAATTCGTTACCGTTCCTCAGAAGAGGTTGCGTGTGAAACTGTAGGCGCACGAGATCCAGGGTAGGACGAGCGATTGGATCAGTAACTGCATGACGGGAAGAGAGCAACGAATAATGGTTAATGGGGAAGTGTCGACCGAGGTCGGTGTCGCAAGCGGGATCGCTCAGGGCTCGGTCCTGGGACCACTTCTGTTTCTGGTCTACATAAACGATTTGGATCCTGGCGTAGAGGGTATAATAAGTAAATTTTCCGACGACACCAAAATAGGTTTTTCTATAAGGGGGCAGGCGGATAGAGCTAGAGCCGAGCGAGATTTAAGTCTTTTGGATGAGTGGAGCAAGAAATGGCTCATGAGGTTTAATAAAAGTAAATGTAAAGTTCTCCACGTCGGTCGAAGCAACGGTAGGCGTCTTGACGCGTTCAGCGAGGATAAATTTGGGGAGGCAAACGGAGAGAAAGATCTAGAAGTTTCTGTCGACCTCAAGTTTTCTTCGCACGTGCAAGCGACAGTGGCCAAATATAAGAGGATGCTAGGTTTCATTCGTCGTTTGGTTGCAAGTAGGAACTCATGCGTCATTCTTTCGTTGCATGCGGCATTGGTAGCACACCAGTTGGAATATTCCACCTAGTTTTGAGGGCCTACACATAAATGTGAATTTCTGGCGCTCGAGGGAGTACAGAAGAGGGCCACAATAATGATTTAGGAGGTGAGTGGACTTCTGTATGAGAATTGCTTATAAGTGCTAGTAATGTACTCGCTTGAGAGAAGGTTAAGGAGGGGCGATCTCATCCAGGCTTTCCAGATAATTAAAGGAATAGATAATGTCGAGTGTGGTAGGTTTTTCCAGTTACACAGAAGCAAGAGCTCGAGAGGTAATCAACTCAAGTTGCGTAAACCGCAGGTGCGGCTCAGGTTGAGACAGGTCTTTTGTACTTGTAGAGTGGTAAATGCGTGGAATGCGTCGTTAGACAACGACGTAGTGGCTATCTCTTCCGTGACTATTTTTAAGAAGAAACTTGACGATTTTATGGACAAGCAAGAGGGGGGATAATGCTGACTTCAGGGACTAGACAATACGTAAATATGATATGCTTCAAAAATCACAAAAATACAATAATATTTAGCTTTAAGAGGATTAGGCCTACCCTAAAATTGAGGAACGCTCGATCTCGACACGTGGTCGAGTATTGATGGCACGCATTAGTATCCCAATGGGCGTCATCGCCTCTTGATACCACTAAACAACCTTAAACCTTGAACCTTGAACAATAAGTTCTCTTGTGAAAACTATAAATCATAATTGATTTAGACAGAATAACTTGACATTTCAGTCTGTTCGCGAACTGCTCTTACTGAGCCCACAAGGAAAGGGTATTCAGCTTAATTCACTCAATGAAGACCCTCAACGTCCTGGTCATCTTCATCACTTCATTTTCTGTTCCCGTTTCATTTAGAAGTGAGACCTCTGTCGTCTCACGGAAATAAAAGTTTTTTTTTTCGAAAGGGAAGTACACTAGGTGACCTTTAAAGCCTCACCAGCATTTAAAAAGTTGCAACAGGAAAACGAAATAGGAAATATAATATGCGTAGACGATCGTAAAAAGACTGAGTGACTGGTGCTAATTCTGAGCAATGTTCTAGATATGATAGAAACCGCATACGAAATCAGGGAATTTTCAGGGAAAATCCTTCTTTTGAAGTATATCCCCCGTACAGTGCAATTTTTGGGTAAGACGTTTTCCCAAACCTAATCCAGCGAAGCAATTACAGAACGGTAAAAACTGGTATGATCTTGCCTATTTTTTCTGTACTGCTTCGGGTTATGCATCGGGTAAAACTTCATGTAATTAGGATACTTCTTCAGCCCAATTTTTTTATTTAGATTCCACTAACCTTATTGCCATCATTCTTCTTACGAGTTTGGTGGCAAATGTAGAATCCCATTTTTTTTTAGGGGAAAAGGATCGGAAAGTTAATTCATGTTCATCATCGCGGGCGATTCTATCCACACTGACATATTCAGACGTCTTACCCTATAAGCGACGTGATACTTCATCGCTCTTGTTGATGGTGTCTTAGTTCATGGGGCACGGCATGGCTTTGTCGGCATATTCGTGTTCCTTATCGATGACAATTTATTTACTAAAGATCTTGACCACCAAGAATTCCTGATTTATGTGTTCGGATGTAATCTCGACGACATCTTCACTGAACTTGTTCACGATGAAACGGCGCACCGTCGCCGAGCTGAATGAGCCAATTGGCAAATTCATTCTCTGGAAGGATCGCATGTTGGAAGAAAGTTGCAGTTTGGATTTATCCAGCCACAACGGACTGTATTTCAATTAGGATTAGACATCGGATACTCGGTGACCATGCCGCAATACTGGTAACATTTAGCGTAAGTCACTGCCAAGAAGGAAGACTTTTGCCGCCGAAGAGACCGTCGTTCCCCATTAACTCCTTAAGCAGTCGATCGACCGCATCGAGTGCATGCCCGGGTGTCATAGAAACCTCGTTCCAGGTTATGCGTTTGACGCTACGGAGGAATAGAGCTTCGGCCGAATGTAATATCATACCTGAACTGAAAGTTTCAAGGAAAGGGATCGGAAGTTTGAAACCAGAGTGGTAGGTTCTTTCCCCTTTCAAAAGTTTCGTCGCAATGCCGATAGACGCGACAGGAAGCACATGGTCTCCACGGCCTCGTAATACAGACATTAACGTATAATTTTAAAAAATGTTTTCCCACTTCCATTTGGACCGTCCAAGAAGGACCTTTTCATGAGATCTTCGTCGTCGATCGCTGCCATGATGCTGCCATGAGCTCGGCGTTGCTGATGATTCAGCTTGGCAATGAGGCGTTGCCACTCTTCAATTTCGTATTCTCAATGGAAGAAATTGGATGGTGCAGGTAGATCTGGACCCGTTGATGGCAGTCCAAGATCGCACATGTTTTCCCGTGGAGAAGTAACGTGTTCTGGATGTCTCCAAGGGCGAGATTTGAAGTCATTTCAATGTTGTGATTAAAAAAATCAGGAAAATGGAATTAAAAAAATGCCCACTGATGGGTTTTAGCAAGAAGTAATTTTTACTCTGAAATGTAGACTCATGGATCTCCATGCCACAAAGTTTCAGCCTCATACCTTTCCTGGCGGAAACAAAATGCATTTGGAAAAGCGAACCACCCATGAGTCGTGCTCTGAGGAGACGCACAACAGAAGTATAATTTTTCCTTAAATCAACATCACGTCCGTTATGCGTGCGTCAGCTGCTACTTTCTATTTCTGCCCGATTCGGGGGTATATGAAAAATTATTTGAAAACGTTACGTCCCCCAAAAAATATGCCCCCCAAAAATTTTTTAAAATTTGACATTTGACATTTCAGCTCAATGCGTCAGCAGTCACGTTCTTGCCAATATTCAGCTTTCCATGTGTCTCCGTTTGATTGAAGCAAATAAAACTATTTGAAAATATATTCCCCGAAAAGGTGTGCCCCTATGGCATGTATCACCAAAGTAGAATTATTCCTGAACTCAGCATGTGAATAGGTACTTATGTCAGTCAGCTACTCACGATCGTCAATATATAATACTAGCGCGTTTGTTTGCCCGAAGGGCAAACAAACTCGATATGGTCGCGCCTTCGGCGCTCCATTACCTTGAATTCATTCATTAATTTCTTACGAAATGGGTAACACTTATTTAAAATACTTCCCTATTGAAATATATGACATATGGGGTCAAAAGTCTTCATTTTTATCAAATAATTACTTCCATGATTCTATTGTGTCTTACTTTAAAAATTTTCTTCTATTCTTTTTTGTAAGGGTGGATAATACATTTTGAAATACTTCCCTCCTATAATCAACGCTAAGAAGACATATTTCAAAATGAGGATTTTTCTTGTACTCAGGCCTGCCTTTCAGGCCCCACGGCCTGAAACATGTTTGAGGACCCACCAGAATGAAACTACCAGGTACTTCGGGTGCCAACATGGAATCCCGAAACTCATCATTCGATTCTGGGAGTTTCCGAGATTTAACGAAAATATTTTTTGAAAATCATTGTCTGAAAGATTCGAGGATCTTCAAGCTTTAATTTAAGTTGTTCCTTGTGTCGAAAAAATATTTCAAGGACTTTTCTTACTCATTCTAGCTTGTAAATCAATTAAATTAGGCAATTTATTGTTTAAAATCTTAGTTGAAGGTGCGCACGGTTTTCTTATTTTAAATCTCGCAGAGTCTGTAAAAATCTATACTGTATATATAAACCGATGATAGTTAACGTTCACGTAGTGTCTGTACTGTAGCTGGAAAAAAATCCATTGCAGAGAATTCACTTTATTTCCTTAGAAAGCCCCAAACATGGAGAGAGAAAAAATTCCTTTGCATATTGAAGGCGGGTGAGTCGAGAAACAGAATTGCGGGGGGAAAAGCGACGATCACCATGGAGCGAGAACGACCAGCTCGACCTCCGTGCAAGCGTTTCAAGGTGACCTGTGTTCGGGCTCACGGTTTATCACGGCCCTTTACGGGAATTTCCAAATGCAGGCATATGTACAGTATAGGGTTGTGCAGCACAGAATTTAGCCATGCTTGGAAACAGTCCATATCATGTTTTGGCCATTCTTAATAAATATTAAGCTAAATATGGTTAATATAAACCCCCATATATAGTGCAAAGTTTGCAATGTACAGGGTGGCCGAAAAGTCACAGTACCCCTATTTACCTTTTCCTATATTTTTATACAGTTCGCGAATAGAGATCTAAAAATACCCGTGTGCACATCTCACATGACTGCTCAACACAGCGGCGAGAAAAGGAGCATGTGCGACCAGCTGGACGACTTCTGCAGAAACTCAACATAATTCAGTTTTGGCGGTTAACCCAGGGCTGGCCCTAGCTATTTAGGATTATTTAATTATTTATTTAGCAAAGAGACTCCGGAAGCAATACTGCTCTCACTATTAGAGAGTTTTTGGCTAAAGAAAAATTCTCTATTCACCGGACTCAGTGTGACCTTTTCCTGTTCCCCAAGATTAAATTTCACCTGAAAGGAAAAAGATTTGAAGACATTGCACAAGCATCAAGGAAAATGCGAGGAGGCAGCTTCAGAGCCTTTCACTCCAGAACTTCCAGTACTGCTACCAGAAGTTGCAGGAGCGTTGGGATAAGTGCACAGCATCGACGGGGAATACTTTGAAGGGGACAACAATTCATTTTAATTTTAATTTTAATAATTTTAATGTACTTATTAAAAATAAAGTTTGCGATGAAAGTACTGGAACTTTTTGATCAGACCTCGTATATGAAAGGGTAGATAGGGGTACGGTGACTTCTCGGCCACCCTGTATATGACACTAATATAAATTATTCACAAAAAAAAAACATTGTATTTGGAATATATTTGAAAACTGTTCAGTCCGTATCATGTTTGGGCTGTCCTATATATAAGGGAAGAGCTTTCTGTGAGCCGACCTATGGAAGATGTGGTACGAAAGTGTCCGCCTAGGTGTCACGCCTGACCCCTGACCCTTGACCCTAACCACGAGGTCATCATTACCAGCGACCTAATTGTAATTAATTCTCATCCACTTCTCTCGCCATTTCATACAGATAACCAGAGACTGGAACCAGAGGAATGTTTGCATTTAAACACAGTAATTCAGGTTCTATGTGTCCAGAAGTGAAGGCCAGTGCCCTAGGATCGCAAGCACCTGAGGAGTCAGATCTCCCCCTTCCTCCTCAAAACGAGGGAGAAGTGCTCAAACTGGGAACTCAAAGCTAACTATATCTCTGAATGTTATTGTCTACGGGTTTTGAACAACCCACTCCAACTCTTCTTTCCGTCTCCTGGATATTAGACATTCCAGACCTCCTGATCTATTCCTTTCTGGATTAGATGTTCCAGAGTCATCGAGTGATTAAGCGTGTGGCATCTCCGCGCTGAAAAATCACTTCGGGTCTAATACAGCGCATCCAGTGACTCACGGTCATCCCTCTGGTTTTGCGTCTGGCGTGATCCCGGCTGCCACAGGAGCGCGCCGCCGGCCCTCGATGCCCCACCCCGGACACGGCTGAAACCCTGCGTTGTTCGGTCCCTTTTTGCAATGGCTCCTTTTCAAGTAAATCTTGACTTCTATAAAATCTGACCAAATGTGTTGTTACCACTACCGGTAGTGAGAGAAACGCGCATTACCGGAACAATATAAATGCAATGAACAGTTTCTAAATACGATTGCAGTACAATATTCCATAAGTAATGCACATACTTATCGCACATTCATTAAGAATGGCCAAAACATGATATGACCTGAACGGCTTCTAAATACAGTCTTCCAAGTATACTTTTCAATTGCACCATGTACATTCTGAGCTAAACACCACTGCATGGCCATGTTTGACAGCGCGAATAAAAACTGTGGAGTTCGCGCAAGGCGTAATTCCATGACGCCACTGTTCCAAAAAGGATTCTCACTTTCCTTATCACCATGCAATATTAACACGTCGGAAAGAAGGCGCCATTGTTGCCGGAATATTTCCCGAATTAGGTATTGTCTATGCAGTTTTTGATGCCGATTTAAAAAAAGGCACTGGAAAGGAAAACGAATCTCTATCCGATGAAAGCAGGCATTCCAATTTATGTTCCATGTAGCGTTTCGGATGACGTTCTCGACGTAAGAACGGAAGAATCAAGGTGTACCCACTGATGACGGCTCTCGAACTCACTGACGATTCTGTTGACAAAATTGAAGGTGTCATTTGAGAAAATTCGGAATCAGAACAGAATTGATTTCAAAAAAAGCTCTGACATCTTTTATTTCTATTTTTGGCACCGAAAAAATTTATTCCTGCCTGCGAATGCTGCATCTTCATTTTCCCCTTTAAACTGCTCACTGAGCTCTATTTTTACTATCAATTTCCCATCGAAAATGTGCAGCAACGTGCAAATCTGATATGAATTGTGAATTAATTCCTGTTTGCATCAGTATCAGGGAGGAAGTGAGACGGACGCACCAGGAGGAACTTGTCCTCGTCGTCGAGTCTGAGGAGGGTGTCTTCGTCGATAGCCACGTCGTCGCTTGTGACTTCCTGGACCTCCAGGAACCCCTCTGATTCCATGGAATCCCAAATATGCTGATGGTTCGGTAATGTATCGATGACGAACAGAGATATCATGCTCCTGGATACGCTTTCCATGAGCCAGGCATCTTCAACGTTCACGGTAAAGACGATATTCGCTGTGCAACCTTGAAATTCCTTTGGGTGAACAAACCTCAGGTATTGATATCTGGCTTTTGCAGGAGTGTTTTTCAGCAGAGTCTTCATGAGTGCCCGGTCTGACAGCAGCACGTACACCGTATCTTCGTCCATGTTTTCATTCATTACGGACCGGAAACAGACGAGGACGCCTAGATGACGCTGACAATAATCTTGTCCCATGCACGACCTATTCAGATGTTGACCGGTGCATTTGTACTTAATGTACTTGGGCTTAGGTCCAAAGGCCGCGGCAGCTGGGCGGGAGATTGTGTCGAGACATCTTACATCCAACCACGATGAAAAGTTGACTTCATTACTAGAAATACGATAAAGAAACTCTGGACTCGTGCAAGAAGGGACGACCCACTTCGATATGGGGAATCTGATGACGGTCACCCCATGCTGGGAGCGGAAAAAGGATGTCAGCTCGTCGACGTCGATGCTTCGACCGTTTCTCGAGTGCGGTTTAAACGCAATCGTTATGATCAGATTATCGTCCTTCCGCAAGTCATTTAGGGCCGCGGTCCACATCTGAATCTCTTCCCCGGTCTCCTTAGCCTGTATTGAATAATCATCGACGTGTACATGTATCTTTAAATTGGGATGCTTTCGCCTAATTTCCATCACCCGATCATGGCAAATTACATCCTTAGGGCATAATGCATCCGATCGGACAACATCAAAAAAGCCAGTTTGACTACGGAGATAATCCTCCGAGGCCTTGTGACTCAGGATGCTCCCCAAATGAAGGAGAATGATTCTGTTTTTACCCTGCCCATGACTTGCAAGCTGCTTCATGCTTTCGAGTAACATCATACTTTTTCCAGAAGCAGGGGGTCCGAAGATGATGGTACATCGTGTTGGATTCTTTGTGGGGACGAGACTCTTTCCTTGAACACGGATGGGTAGGTTCACGCGATGCCACGCTTTCTCATCCATGTGTGATATATCAAACTCCACCATTTTTTGAGCCATATCCATTTTCTCTCTCACATCTGTCTCGATTTTGTCCGCAATCGTTTCAGTGACTGACATTTTGATGAGTTGCGCATATTTTCCTGTTTGAAGCTGATCACGCTCCACGAAGACCAATACATTATCGTGGTGCGAAGAAACCAGGCGAACGAAATTCGTCCACTTGCAATCGGGCAAGTCGAGGATGAGGACTGGGTTCTCCATGTGATATCCAAGAGTCTGATCAGCGGTCACAATTATAACGGAGTATGGGTTTTCATTGGACATTTTCCCCCTGGATACTCCATCCTCGTTTATGAAAATGACGTTGATTCCATGTAGAGTAGTAAGGGCGCGTCCCAGACGATTTCGACGCTCCATGCAATCCACTATTATATAAAGAGGTCGTTCTTTGCTAGTTGCACCACTCCACAGAAGTTCTGATATGGAATGGGAAGACCTCACAGCCTCGCAGGTCAATTTGTTCCAGCAACGGTCATGGAATGCACGGCAAGAGTGCATTGAGGATATGGTTGGCATAAATTCCCTTTCAGGATACCAGAAATCGATTCCCTTCATACTGGGCTCCTTGCAGAAGAATTTTCGGCGAGAGTAACTCTCAAGAGCCAGTACAAATTTAGTTAAATGGCGTGTTTTGGTTCTGATGTCATTTAGAATTTCAACTTGGACGCCTGGTATCATGATTTTTTGGATATTGATCTCGTTTGTGTAGCTGCTATCATAGGTGCGAGAAGCAAATGTGAGGCTCTTGACATGATCTTTCAAGCGGAAGATCATTTTCCAGTGTTCTGAAAGAAGTCTCTCGTCGAGAGGTCCTCGGAATCCAAATGTAATGGGGATATGGTCAATAAGGATATGTTTCCCCCGACCATGTTCCTCCAAGAATCGGAGTAATCCCTGGAAGTATCTATATTCCGAGATCCCCTCCTCATGGTTTTCCAACATCGTGATTTTTCCATTTTCTAGTTTAAAAAAAAATAAATATTGATTACCCTCATGAAATGTCATGGAATAGCAAAAATATCGTAGCGATAAAAATAGATTACGACATATTTGTCGCATTCTGACCTTCCCAGAGGCGTCGCAATTCATTTGCTTGGAATCCTCCGGTGATGTTGATCACGAAGACTTGGCCTCCTTTAGCCAATTCCAAGGCTCGTTCCTTAATGATCGTCGTTTTTCCTGTTCCACTTCCTCCAAATATGAAAATGGCATTTGCTTCACTCGTTACTAATTCCTTCTGTTTCTTTGGAAGGTGCACCCGCATCTTCGTCATTAGTTCCTTGCAGTGGGTGAACAACTCTGTTGGGTTGCGTGGGTGTTTCACACGTGATCCTACACAAATGTAGAAATCGAAGATGTATTTGTAGGTTTTCATAACAGGAGATTCAGGGTCCCCGTCCCAGGACTTCTCCAAGATAATTCCCTGTTTCTTCAAAAACCGCCAAAAGCTATCCGTGGAGTCCAGATCTTCCGAAGTAAGGATTTTTCCTTGGCATTTCCTGCATTTTATGTTTTTTCGCAATGAGATCTTCGAAAGTAACGGGAAAGCAGCAAAACCAGCTAATTTTATGTTCAAATTCAGATATTCGTCAAATGTGTTCCTGAAGACAATGATGTCTTTTCTGATTCGCCTCATGCTTTCCTCATGTCTTTCGACGACTTTGTGCAGGTCAGTTTCTGATAAGTCAGTAACTCGAAAGAAAAGTCCAAATACCTGATTGCCAGATATCCCAATGACAAAGACATCATGATAATTACGTCCTAAATGGACTTCGAACTCCCTAAAACCATTTTTCCTCTGCTTTGGAAGATCGCCCCGCCTGAAGACGTAATTGAAGCCATGATGAGTAACTGTTAGGGATGGCACATTATGGAATGCAGCTTTGAGTCGAAGAAACACCATCGCATCGGGCAGCTGGGACAGTTCTATATTCTCCTCGCCTTTTTCGGCGTTTTTCATAAATTCCCTGCGTTCCCTACCTCTTAAAATGTATCCCTCAGGTGAAGAATGTGCCCTAGTATATGGTTCGGAGTAATACTGTCGCACGTATGTGTCCATTGCTTCCTTCAGGTCCTTATCATCAAGAGTCTTTAAGCATAAATTACTTTTGTTTGAAAATTCGAAGTTTCCCCGCTTTTCATAGCACTTCAGCTCTCCAAAGCACGAGAATTGGTCGCACGTCTGACATCCTACTCCTGATTCCTATATAAATAAACAAACATATAAAATCCCTTCAGTTTTTTCGCAATAGAAAGGGACAAATAGAACCCGCAGAGTAGCGTTGGCCTTATATTCGACACACATATGCGGAAAAAAAATTATTACCGGAATCACCGTTTAAATCGTACCTAGAAAAGTCTACTAAAAAATCAAGAATTCGTGCAATACTTACCGATAAAAAAGTGCGACCCTAAAATAAGTTGAGCTTTTTTTAATAATATTTGGTATACATGTTCGACTAAAGTATCAAGGAATCGACCAGAAATTCAAGGGTGTGGCATGAGTATTCACGTTGAAAACTGGCCGGAAGCTTCGATTTCAGCTGTTCCATTGATGGATGCAATTTACGGAAATTATAGGGTTGCTTTAAATCATTTGAATGTTTTTAACTTCGGAATGTGATATTGTTGATGTCCATCGGATCGAAAGTGTTGCGCATGCGAGGATGGTGGCATGATTCATTTAGCAAATTCATCACCATCTTTAAGTAGTTCTCAAAATAATGAATTAGAATTGCGATTACGGTGGGGGGGAATAAAATAAGTGAAATGTAACAAGACATTTAAGTACAAGACAAGATCTAGAATCATTTCTATGAATTTAAGTTGACCTAAATGAAAGAAATGAAGAAAATAAAAATCTATTCTTCCAATGGCTAAGATAATACATATTTTCCGCTCCTTAATATTCTGCATAAAGCTTTTCCCTCCTTCATATGGACGAGGTACAACGTCAGCAACTACAGTCGTACATCAAATGGCAATAAAATTCATGTTTGTTTAGAACTCAAGCATTGTTATACCGAACTAATTGAATTGTGTGTCCATTAGAACAAAGGATAGGGTGAGAGAAACTCACTTGGAGGAAGTGGAATTCATCGTGAAATTCGATAAGAGTCTGTAGTTGCATCTCCATGTCATCTGGCCATTCACCAATGGTGAACGAGAGGGGCTGGACACGCTCTTCATCAATCATTTTTGTCCATAGTTCCTTGTGATCCGTGATGTTGTCTATTAGAGTTAGCTGAGTCCTACTGCGTGACAGTACCTCAAGCAGGAAGTCGTCACCGACGTTCACGGAGATGACGGAAGACGTTTCACAACCCCGAAAATTCTTGCAATTTTCGAATCTTATTGCAGAATTTTTTATTGATGACAGAAGAGAGCATTCTTCCATAAACTTCAATAGATTATCGTCTGAAACCAGAACATACAGTTCATCACTTTGTCTCGTATTCGACCTGGTTATAATTTCATTATCACATCTTATTTCCCTTAGGGCGCATCGGAGAAGCCAACTCAAGATATGGAAAATGTTACCACATGAGCCATCTTTATTACAGACATATCCCCAGTGCCGCCCCGAGCACTGGTATTTAAGAAACAGGATCGGAGGACCAGTGACGATTGCCCCTGGTATTGAAGATGTGGGTAAACTCTTTGCTTGCAATTTTAATAGCGAGGAGGTCTCGTTCTTTTGGATGTGGTCCAACAGCTGCACATGAGTTCCCGTCGTAGCTGAGTTAAGCATGAAAGCATTGCAGTCTGGATTTTCCTCCATGACTCTAAGGATCCTTTGCAATGAGACGCCCTGGATGCTTTTCATGTGGGATTTGAAGCAAATAATGAGCTTTAACTGCTTCGTCTTAAATTGTTCTACTGCTCCCGGAATCTCTTCCTCCATCTTCATCCACAAAGGGCAATCTTCCACAATAACAACTGAGGGTACGAAGCTCGTGTTTGCTTTTGCACTCATCCGGCTTTCTTCCTCATCCTCGCCAAGGTTACCACTTTCAGCGAGTTCAAGGATGTCCCGAAATGAAGTAATTTTGTTTGTATCAGTGCCAACAACATAAACCTTCGACTCCGTTCTCCAGTGCCATCGGCAGAGTTCCCTAGATAACCTACCTCCGCCATGAAGGAAGAGCACTTTCTCTTGGAGCACCATGGCTAGCCTGATCACTCCGTGCACTTTCCTTGATTTTCCTGAGGCCGGGTAACCAAAGATTCCAGTCAGCCAGCCTCTAAGAATTTTCATAGCATCTTCCTTTTTTTCCTGTAGCTGTAACTGAAATGAATGTGGTCCAGGGTAGAAGGGAACAAATGGAACGGAATAATGCTCCGGTTGGGCTATTGCCGCCTCATTTATCTTGCACATCTCAAGCTTTCTAATTAGATCCTCTCCTGCCGTTCTATCCCTAATAATGTTCCACCCAGGGATGTCTTTCACCACGCGGGAGAATTTCCCAGTAGCAAAATCTTCTTCCTCGATCGCGATGATCATGTTATTTCCATTGGATTCTATTATACGCGTATAATTTATCCACTTAGTAGGTGGCAAGTCCAGGATGACCATGTCGTTATCAAAATGACAACCGATCATTTCATGCTCGGTAACAATAAGGATATAGGGCGAGGCATTACTTATAGTTGAAGAAACACAACGAAATTCTACATTCTTGTCATTCCCTATTATTCTTCCTTTCAAGTCAGTTTTATTTCCCTTTGACCCTTGATTTTGCTTTTGTTGCTCCAGCTGAGGAAGCTCCCCCACAAAGACCGGAAGAACTATGTCATCTTGAGAAGAAAGTATGTTCACAAGAGCGACTTTCTTCACATCATCATCAACCACAACAAAGAGTGGAATATCTTGCATTCTCCAACATTTGGTATACACGAATTTAATGACATGGCACGCTTTCACGGTCCAACATACCACTGTATCCACACATCCGTCCGGATGAAGGACGCTGCAAGAAGGGATCGGGAAGAGAGAAGGGAGGCATTGACGCGATGCTTCTTTTATGTCTATCGGAAGGGTTTTCTCTTGGGATATGAAGATCCGGCGAAAGTAATCACCAATCGCCTGGAACAGCTCTGATATCTTCCTGCTATTCCTTTTCACCCGGTCAAGGACCTCTATCTGAATGTTTCCGGGCTTTACTTCTTGGAGGGGGAAGTCTCTGTAGTAGGACTGGTCATTGGGTCTGAATGCGAGAGTAATAGACTTGAAATGTTCCTGCAACTCGACCATCCAAGTCCAATGTGCGGATAAGGCATCTGATGTGAGTAATCTTGGAGGGGGAAGTCTCTGTAGTAGGACTGGTCATTGGGTCTGAATGCGAGAGTAATAGACTTGAAATGTTCCTGCAACTCGACCATCCAAGTCCAATGTGCGGATAAGGCATCTGATGTGAGTAGGCCCTGAAACCCTAATGTGATGGGAACCTCATCAACGAGGACATGTTTCCCTTTCCCCATCTCCACGAGAAAATTCTTGAACTTCTCCGGGTCCTCCTCAAACTCTTTCTCTCTCCCATCGATGACTGTGATTCCATCCTTACCTGTCAAGACAGAGACCATCTCATAGCCAGCCGGTATATGCAAACCGTGAAAGCACTGCATACATATTAATGTTCTACTTCAACGATTTCATTGCTTGTTCTCCAAGCGTAACAATAAAATGTCTCTCTTCATAATTTTGAACCAAACAATTTCTTTTTCAAGGAACGGCTGATTGAATGATTGGATGAAAAAAAGGAAATAAATTTTCCATAGGCTTATATTAGTTGCTTATTTCAAAATAAGTATATCTCCCCTTCGCGCCCCATTAGCACAAACTTATTAAAATAATCTATACATTGGAGTTAATTCCTCCGTTTGAAGTGTTCCTGTAATGCATGTCAAATGAGTGTAAATTGAAAGCATATGTATCTATTGTTGTCAACAAAAAAAACAATGTGCTACAGTGGATGTCTGCCAATTGCTTTTGTGCACACGAAAGCTACTACGAAAGTCTTTGGCCTGCAGCTTCTATTAACTACAGTTTTAAAGGAAAATGTAGATTATTTTCAGGTATTCCTCACAAAACGAAAGTTTTTCATTCTCTCAAGCCACATCTGGAACGAACAATTCCAAACCGATGGAGACAACGTTTCCAGGTCAGTTTCAAGGCCAGGAAGTGCCTAGTTTCTTGAATTTTAAAATGTTCTCTATAGCTCCCTGATGCCTTTTGCAAAAAGTTAAATGTCGCATGGGACCATTCGGTCGGAATAAGGTGGATTAGGAACCAACTGCATGAAAAGTTTAAATTTCGTGCGGCAGTGTAGGAACATGCTCTGTCGTGATGGAATAAGATTTCCCTGAGCTCATGCAGCGAACGTTGACCCTCCAAAAGCTTGCACATTTGAGGCAGCAGCACTTTGCAATACGAATCACCATAAACGAAACATGCACGAACGTGAAATTGCACAATCACTATTAAGCCATGGTGGGGAAAGAAAAATCAATCAAATGCGTTCCGACTCATTTCATGCAGCGAATCTTGGTTGGATGCTCCTCTTCCGGAATTATCGAAACTGCAAATAACTGCTTTGATTCGGGATCGTGGTTAAAAATTCTAGTATTGATACGTATCACGATTTCAGAAACTGTTTCTGATTACCCTCATGTGAATCACTGTTTAATGCATTTATTAAATGCATTAAATACGGCCGTTTCAATGTTGAGAAACTCCTGACATTGGAAGAAGGTCACGTGAGGTTTGGCTAGCACCGATTTCTTTGGAAGGGCGAAATTCTCCGTGGTCAAAGATTCTGGAGGATGCGCCTTACTGGAAACTGACTCAAAACTCAAAAGATCAAAAACAGCGTGTTTGGAAACTCATAACCAAATTTGACAGTGGAATGTGACGTAAATGATTTCCCGAAAAGTACCAGAGGAACGTCAGCGCTCCTTTTTTATTTAGAAAAAATTTTTAAAAATGAAAAAGATGAAGGCACGACAATTATTCATTATGTGTTCAATTGCCATTGATTAAGAAAATCCCAAATACAAAAAATTTCACCGACTCTTACTTTCATAGCTACGGCCGAAATCACTCCAAAGTTCAATGGTAAAGAGAAGTCAATTTCTATTAATACTAATTACAAGAATAATCGTGTAATGATATGTCGATAGGCGACACCTGAAACTTAAACTATTATTAAATGTGACAATGAATATGCTTTCAAGTACGGCACTGAGAGGCTTGGAGATGTATTGAATATGAAGGGTCTTTAAAATCTGCTGGGTATACATCCCCTAAGTTTATTTCCCATTAAATACTAGAGGAATGCATTCAAAACAATTTTTTCTGGCTGAATGAAATGGATACCTAGAGGAAAACGTAATATCAAAAGTCCTTTTTAGTAATGCCACGTCACAAAACCTTGTAGGAAGCGCAAATAGATCAAAATTATTAAAACACATGTATTTTATGCATTCCAGTTAGTTTTACCTTCCGTGCCGTTATATACCTTTATATATATCACCTCTGACATCCCTGCTCGAAAAAAATATTATGGTGGTTGAGTAATGGAATGAAATATCTGTGAGGTCATGGATGAGTTATCTTTTTTGTTCTCCCGTTCGTGCTTACCTCTATAGCGCGTTCGTGTTCGTCTATGAGCATAAAACA
>CAJPEV010004041.1:0-25371 GCA_905338385.1 Darwinula stevensoni
TTAAACATCACTTACTACAGATATTAGGAAAAGTCTCTCGAGGAAGAATATCATCACAAAACAAGTACAAAAGAAGTTTCCAACGTGAAAGACGCTAACAGTCTGGAGGCAGTCGTCATGAAAATCCAGATGGAGACAATGAAAACATCGTGCACAAAGTCCCTAAAGAAAATCGACTGCGAAATGAGAACAAATGCGACAATCAGTATCTCATAAGGACCGCCGACCGAATCCCAACATCGAATCAAAGCAGATACCTAAATTGGAAGCGAACGTGTGATATCTGATGATCATTCATTTAAATTTTCGATTTCCCATCTCTCACTACCATCGATTCTCACGCTCCATGCGGAAAATCATGTGGACGACTCTTTGGAGTCGTTTCGCGGTTGTGAGCGGCTGCGTTCCTTCTACTTTTCGACCTTCGAGTTCCGTAAACGTAGTCGCAACCACAGTAGCGCCCTGCGACCCTTTCCATCTAGCTCGTCTTATTGAACCTCTGCCCTCAATTAAACGTATGGCAATTGAGGTTAGACCCCCCCCCCCCCCCCAAAAAAAAAGGTTCGTAATTAACTTTCTTATCCAGGTAAAGATTTAAACTCCTAGCGGATGTCATTGCAATTATGTGGTAGGTCTGCCATTGAAAATCGCAGCTCCAACGTCTCGATACAAAAAGGGAATACGGTACCCAAAATGCAGTGAACGCCTTTCGATAAATGAAAGACAATAATAATCCAAAGTGTGAAACCCTCATTTTATCTATAAATCTGAGTTCGAAAATGCGGGGAGTTGGGATTTCCTAAAATTACTTTTTAAAAAGGACCAGCGATCGACATGTAATTTATATGGAAATTCCCGTTAATGGACCCTCAAATGTCCGAAAACTGGTGGATACCACCTTTACTGGCCTTTAGCTGGCCCTTTTACTCTCCTTAAAGAGTATCTTGGTAAGCGAGGAGATATTCCCCCCTTTGCCGACTCCTGACGGTAACCAATACCATGGAAAAGACAGGGGGAAGTGGAACTGACCCAAACTGACCGAATGAATCGACGCTTGACCCAAGGCAGACCGATGTAATTCCATAGAGTGTTCTCTTTTAGCAGATAGAGATTTGGAAAGGCATACATTATTTGCAAATGCCATGGTAATTACAAGGCTAACGCCTTGGAATGTACACAAGGGAACGGATATCCTCCTCGGACATTCACTTGATGACTAAATGTCTCGTCCAAGGAAATTCCTTGGACATGTCCATTGGATGGAATACTGGATGTCCGTCTCTTTGGTTCCATTGGAGATTCCCTTTGGGAAAGCTTTTGGATGACGATTGAAGAGTGAAGCGATAATAATCCCTAGGTAGCTATGGAGCATAATTTACTTGCTCATGAATATTCATGTTGTAGGAAGGAAGCATTTTCTGTCTATTGACTATTCTATTGACTATTGACTATTGACACTCTTCCCTTCACGTTCCTTGGAAGAACTAGGTGAGGAGTGTTTGGAAAGAAAATGAAGCATTATTGAGTCGAAACTCTCCACTTCCCATCCTTTTCTATCAATCAACACATTGTGTCAAACATCCCCGTAGTGAGCATGGCTATTACTGGGAAGGAACAGACTTACTGGACAAGGGAACCACACTCTCACCATGAAATGTGCAAGAATTGCCGAGAGTCTCATGGAGTTATGTTACGTCTCTTAACCAATGGATGACTTCATTCCTTAGGCTCGTACGTGGGAAATTATCGAATGGAGGATGAAATCTTACCCATAACAATTCGTTAGCTTTTTGGGATTCGGGAGACATACAGCGGCGGGACGAGCGCGACTTCGCATATAATATGGGAATTTTATATCCCTTGAATAAACTGCTACAGGTTCCGTTGCTGGACGTACAATGGATGCTCAAAGAAGGACTGATGCATCGCTTCGTTCGTATTGTCGAAATCTAAATGGAATCATGCACTGGTCCAGTTATAATGTCACACTATCTAAATACTGATTGACGTTATTGTGTTGGGACCTAAGATGGGAGATATTTGAAGGGAAATAATAAAAAAAAAAAACAAGAAGTTCCCACGATCAGATCCTCGTGACGCCGTTCCTTAAAACCTTCATTCAATAAGATGGAAATAATGAAGTACTCGATGAAGGGAAATTCTGTTCGAATGAAGCTGAGTATGCGTGAGAATATGTCGATCCATGGCGATGTATCCTATGTATATGCACAAGACGACCGCCTCTAGATTTATACAAGTATCTGGACAACTGGACAGTCCATGGACGAGTTTTGTTTCATCCATGGCTACTTGGGCATGAATATAGTGCACTCAGTCCCGAAGAAAATCGAATGGGAAATGGGATCAAATGCGACAATCAGCATCTTATCAGGATCGTCGATCGAGACATCGAAACAAAGCTTTTATCCAAATTGGAAGTGTCCAGATGATATCCACATCATTCCCATTTTCGATTTGGAATCGCTCACTACCATCGATTCTCTCGCTCTTCAAATCCTTGTGAATCCCGGTCAGTAGATGGACGACGGTTTTGCATCGTTTCGGGAAACACTCGCGGCGTCACGACGCCACGAAGAGGAAAAGCTAGAGCTGCGCTTAAGACATTTACGGCGGCGTTGGTGTCATCGTGGAACGGTGGAAAAGGTGGATAAGTCAGAATATCTTGGACACTGGAGTTAATTTGCTGTGGCAATTGAGATGAGACCCAAGAAAAACGTTCGGAATTAACTTTCTTTTATTAACGACTTTCAACGACTTAATTAACGACTTTCGAGAAATGAAAGACAATAATAATCAATAATGTGAATTTCTTACTTTATCTATAAATCTGAGTGATTGACAAGTAATTTACATGGAAATTCCAGGTCGTGGTGGGAGTTTACAGGAGTTTCAATACCTATGGTCGAAATGACCAGGAATCAATAAGGAAATGACAGGAATTTCACATGGAACCATTCGCTCTTCCTCTAGAAGGGTGGAAACGGCAGAAGACTGCTATGTAAATACCATGGTAAAGACAAGGGGCCGTGGAAATGACACAAACATGCCGAATGAATTGACGCTTGGCACAAAGCTAACCGATGTAATTCCACAGTGTTCTCTTTTTGCAGATAGAGATTTGGAATCGCATAACTTATCTGCAAATGCCATGGTAATTACAAGTTTAACGCCTTGGAATGTACACAAGGGAACGGGGATTGAGANTGGGAGTTTACAGGCTTTTGACCACCTATGGTGGAAATGACCGGAAATCGACCGGGAAAATGAGAGGAATTTCTCATAGAACCATTCGCTCCTCTATAAGGGGGGAAACGGCTGAGGACTGCCATTGAAATACCATGGAAAAGACAGTGGGAAGTGGAACTGACCCAAACTGACCGAATGAATCGACGCTTGACCCAAGGCAGACCGATGTAATTCCATAGAGTGTTCTCTCTTAGCAGATAGAGATTTGGAAAGGCATAAATTATTTGCAAATGCCATGGTAATTCCAGGGATCACCATGGAATGTACACAAGGTAACGAACGGGGATTTGAAAATTCCATGGAAATGACAGGTCAATTACATATGGCAATGTACTGTAATTGACATTTCATTTCCATGGAATTTTTCGAGCTAAATTTGTCATCTGTAACTCTTTTTGATAGGGATTCCTCAGACTCTTAACTGCAATCGTATGATATTATCAACAAATGCTTTCTTTTCCTCAAGTTCAACACAAGCTAGAACACTTCTCCATCAGGCGAAAACCAGACAAGTCGCTTGATAATGCATACCATAACATATCGTTCCTGCACGAGAGAACGGACACCATACAATAGTATTGGATCGCAGGAAAAAAATATTTGATTCACGTCGAGCGATTCCTCAAAGGAATAGAAGGATCTCGAAAATAAACTTGGGGAATTGCAAGCAAGACGGTCACATCTGAAGCATCTCGCCCATTTGTCGGATTTCACACTGATATTGCTTGGTAAATCCCCGCATAATCACGGTCAATAAGATGCCGCTGCTCTGCAATCTAATATTTATTCCTGAACCACCACATCATCGCGATAGAAATGGCCTTCGACACGAACCATACGACTCCGAAGACGTACATGATGCTGGGAAAAGGTTGTGAAATAGTAGATTCGTGTTGTTTCCAACTAAAATTTCATACGGAGGACCCTCCAATCGAAATAGGTCTGAAATCCTGCAGGAAACAGTTTAGAAAATTGTGTTCAATCCGACAGGGAATTCTCAGCGGGGAACCGACCCAGATGCAACTTTTTTGCTTGTTGCTTTCGACCTAGTATGGATTCAAACTTCCAGTTATTGTCCAGTTGGAAATAGTTTTTTTTTTTCATCCTTCGTTTGGGATTTTCGGCTGAGACACCCTCATGGACAGCCAATGTATATCCTCCTCGGACATTCACTTGATGACTAAATGTCTCGTCCAAGGAAATTCCTTGGACATGTCCATTGGATGGAATACTGGATGTCCGTCTCTTTGGTTCCATTGGAGATTCCCTTTGGGAAAGCTTTTGGATGACGATTGAAGAGTGAAGCGATAATAATCCCTAGGTAGCTATGGAGCATAATTTACTTGGTCATGAATATTCATGTTGTAGGAAGGAAGCATTTTCTGCCTATTGACACTCTTCCCTTCACGTTCCTTGGAAGAACGAGGTGAGGAGTGTTTGGAAAGAAAATGAAGTATTATTGAGTCGAAACTCTCCACTTCCCATCCTTTTCTATCAATCAACACATTGTGTCAAACATCCCCATAGTGAGCATGGCTATTACTGGGAAGGAACAGACTTACTGGACAAGGGAACAACACTCTCACCATGAAATGTGCAAGAATTGCCGAGAGTCTCATTGAGTTATGTTACGTCTCTTAACCAATGGATGACTTCATTCCTTAGGCTCGTACGTGGGAAATTATCGAATGGAGGATGAAATCTTACCCATAACAATTCGTTAGCTTTTTGGGATTCGGGAGACATACAGCGGCGGGACGAGCGCGACTTCGCTTTTATTATGGGAATTTTATATCCCTTGAATAAACTGCTAGATCAGACGGAAGGCCTCAACGGGGTGGGGATTCCAATCCAAGGACATCCATTGGAAGACCATAAGAATTTGCTCTTGAAGGTTCCGTTGCTGGACGTACAATGGATGCTCAAAGAAGGACTGATGCATCGCTTCGTTCGTATTGTCGAAATCTAAATGGAATCATGCACTGGTCCAGTTATAATGTCACACTATCTAAATACTGATTGACGTTATTGTGTTGGGACCTAAGATGGGAGATATTTGAAGGGAAATAATAAAAAAAAACAAGAAGTTCCCACGATCAGATCCTCGTGACGCCGTTCCTTAAAACCTTCATTCAATAAGATGGAAATAATGAAGTACTCGATGAAGGGAAATTCTGTTCGAATGAAGCTGAGTATGCGTGAGAATATGTCGATCCATGGCGATGTATCCTATGTATATGCACAAGACGACCGCCTCTAGATTTATACAAGTATCTGGACAACTGGACAGTCCATGGACGAGTTTTGTTTCATCCATGGCTACTTGGGCATGAATATAGTGCACTCAGTCCCGAAGAAAATCGAATGGGAAATGGGATCAAATGCGACAATCAGCATCTTATCAGGATCGTCGATCGAGACATCGAAACAAAGCTTTTATCCAAATTGGAAGTGTCCAGATGATATCCACATCATTCCCATTTTCGATTTGGAATCGCTCACTACCATCGATTCTCTCGCTCTTCAAATCCTTGTGAATCCCGGTCAGTAGATGGACGACGGTTTTGCATCGTTTCGGGAAACACTCGCGGCGTCACGACGCCACGAAGAGGAAAAGCTAGAGCTGCGCTTAAGACATTTACGGCGGCGTTGGTGTCATCGTGGAACGGTGGAAAAGGTGGATAAGTCAGAATATCTTGGACACTGGAGTTAATTTGCTGTGGCAATTGAGATGAGACCCAAGAAAAACGTTCGGAATTAACTTTCTTTTATTAACGACTTTCAACGACTTAATTAACGACTTTCGAGAAATGAAAGACAATAATAATCAATAATGTGAATTTCTTACTTTATCTATAAATCTGAGTGATTGACAAGTAATTTACATGGAAATTCCAGGTCGTGGTGGGAGTTTACAGGAGTTTCAATACCTATGGTCGAAATGACCAGGAATCAATAAGGAAATGACAGGAATTTCACATGGAACCATTCGCTCTTCCTCTAGAAGGGTGGAAACGGCAGAAGACTGCTATGTAAATACCATGGTAAAGACAAGGGGCCGTGGAAATGACACAAACATGCCGAATGAATTGACGCTTGGCACAAAGCTAACCGATGTAATTCCACAGTGTTCTCTTTTTGCAGATAGAGATTTGGAATCGCATAACTTATCTGCAAATGCCATGGTAATTACAAGTTTAACGCCTTGGAATGTACACAAGGGAACGGGGATTGAGAAATTCCATGGAAATGACAGGTCAATTACATATGGTAATGCCCTGCAATTGACATGTCATTCCCATGGAATTTTCTGAACCAATTTTTGCCACCTTTAAATCTTCTTTGTTAGGGATCCCTCAGATTCTTCACTGGACTCCTGAGACATTATCAAAAAATGCTGCTTTCCCTCAATTTCAACAGGAGCTAGAACACTTCTCCATCAGGCGAAAACCAGACAAGCTTCTTGATAAGGCATATCTTGACATATATATTTTTCTTGCACGAGAGAAGGAACACCATGCAATCGTATGGGGTAACAGGAAAAAAAAAATTATTTAAATCCAAGCGAACATTTGCAGGAATTGAAGGATTTCGGAAATAAACTTGGGGAATTGCAAGCAAGACGGTCGCATCTGAAGCATCTCACTCATCTGTCCGATTTCACATTTAAATTGCTTGGTAACTCCCCGCATTATTATCGTCAATAAGCCGCTGCTGCTCTGCCGTCTTACATTTACTCCTGAACCACCACATCATCCCGATTGAAATGGCCTTCGACACGAACCATACGACTCCGAAGACGTACATGATGATGTCGAGGGTCTTATTCAAGTGTTTCGCGGTGTAGAACACCAGATACGTCATATACCCGAGGGGAAGAAGATTCAGGCCAATGTAGACGTAGCAGGCACTTAGAATTTTGTGACGCGCTCCGAGATATCCGATGTATCGCACGCTGACGGTGAAGAGAGGACCGAGGATCAGCACGAGCATCTCCTTTCGGGTCACATCGACGATCCCCTCGCAGATTATCATCACCTCCAGGCACAACTCAAGCTGCAAGTCGAACCACATCAGGGAGAGGAAGGTGAAATAGTTGAATAACTCCTGCTGGCGACTAGGACTAGTCCCAGCCTGGTCGTACACGAACTGCTTCGACTTCCAGTAACTGAATACACAGCGGGTTCCAAAGAGCAAGGGAAAGAGCGTAAGGACGATCGTGACGACCATTCGCGACAATCTGATTGTCCTGTCTGCAGCATCGCCATCGGTCGCAAAATTTATGATGACGTAAATAACTTCGACCACCGTCGTGAGTATGTAGACTGCCATTGAGAAGGGCTGTTCCTTCAACACCCCATGCAACAAGAACAAAGCCGTGAAGACGCTGCTGATGATCAGGGTGATGGCAAACGCAAAGTCATTAGTGTCTTTCGTCAACGTGCAAAACCGATAAATTGAAAGTGAGAGAGAGAATAGTATTTCCAAGAATGCCGGAATCATGATGGCCCATTCGTCTTTCTTGATCAGTCCGTATGCTCGGATCCTCCCGAAGATGCGAGAGTGCTGCGTCCTCTCTTCTGGCATGGGAAGTCCGAACCGATCATAGTCTTCAGTCGACGGACCCTGATGCCCAGGCCGTTCGGCGCTTAACAATGACTGCGCTGCCTCTGCCATCGATGTTGTGTCTCTGAATCTAGGATTTTAAAAAATTCTTCAGTTTCTCACGTCTCTTCATGATTCCCGAAATCAAGTCGCGATTCTTCACGAGTAATTGACTTTTGCGTGGAATCTCGATAAGGTTAGTGCAAACATGTCACTCATAGAGCCTGATAAACCTTGCTGTATAATTCTTTGTCCTCGTAAATGAGACAAAGTTCAAGGTTTGTATAGCCATAGTACTTTTTGCCCTACACATATCCTAAGTCAAAGTAGGCCATGCGGTTAAGACCAGTTCAACCAGAGCAGGTCAACTCTGATACAGATACATGATTTTAGCAAGACCTAAATTATGTCCGAGCAGAAGAGTTTTACGAGGGAAAGTCATTAAATAACAGGAATTTTATCAATAACTTTTTTACAAGAGTACTTACAGAAATTGTTTGTGTCTTATTTTTCGACAAAGTCCCCCTGCTTCCCAACACACTTGGTCCACCTGTCCACAAGCTTGCGGATGCCCTCTAGAAAAAAGCTTTTTGATGTGGCCTTTAACCAACTTTGCACCGCCTCCATTACCTCGTTGTCATCTGCAAACTTCTGATCCCGCAAATGTTCTTTCAAAGGTCCAAACAAGTGAAAGTCCGATGGCGCCAAGTCTATGCTGGATGTTTCAATACCTCAAATTTCAGAGTAAGTTGTGTGTCCAATGTATGCGCAGCCGTATGGGGGCGGGCGTTGTCGTGCAGCAACAATACTCCTTTTGAGAGAAGTCCCCGGCGTTTCGATCGTATCGCGGGCTTCAACTTGTTCACTAGCATGTCACTGTATCGAGCACTAGTCACAGTTTCACCCCTTTCCTGGAAATGCACCAATATAGGGCCATCGACATCCCAAAAGATGGTAAGCATGACTTTCCCAGCGGAAGCCTGTGTCTTGAATTTTTTCTCGGCCGGAGACGACGTGTGCTTCCACTGCATCGATCGTCTCTTACTCTCTGGTTTATAATGGTGCACCCAGGACTCGTCTCCTGTCACAATTCCATGGAGAAAAGCATCTCCTTCACGAGCATGACGGTCCAAATGCTCCTGACAAATCGTCTGCCGTGCACGCTTGTGATCATCGGACAGCTGCCTTGGGACCCATCTGCTACACACTTTCCTATACCCGAAGTCATCATGGACAATTTTGTACGCAGCGCCGTGACTCGTGTTGAATTCTACGGCAATTTCATCAATAGTGACTCGCCTGTTGTCACGGATTCTCTGCTCGATCGGCTGTTTCACTGTCTCAGTTGCCACACTAACTGGTCTCCCGCTCCGGTGTTCATCACTGACGTTTTGTCTTCCGTTTTTAAATCTTTCCACCCATTCATACACTCTCCCCTGACTCAAACAACTGTCTCCATACTGAACCTTCATTCTTCTGTAGATTTCAGAAGGTTTCGCACCCTCTGACCACAAAAAACGAATAACGCCTCGTTGCTCTTCCGCGGTGCAAGTCGACAGTGGACAAGCCATGTTGTACGAGCTATTGCGTTGGCGCATACTGCTTGATCGTCACGACCCCTATATGGGGTATTGCTAAGGAGCCATTTTGTGTCCTGAAATAAGATTTTTCGTTGTGCATACTTTTCCATGCACTTCAGAATAAAATTCCTGTTATTTAATGACTTTCCCTCGTAGAACTGCTTTTGAGATATGGGTTGGTGTTCCCTGCTGGACGGAATTGTCTCATGGCAATATATTTATTAATAATGAACTTACGATTAGAAAGTGTTCGGGGTATCATGGCCCAAATATTCTTATCCTAAAGTTTTTCCTGAAAGTTTACAGGTTCGAGGAACAGCGATCACCTGTCCTAGAGGCACTAAGGCACCACCAAGGCACTCGATGACGCACAAAAGAAAACGAGAGAACGCGCCGCACCCCACCGCAGACCGGCTTCCAACCGTTTGCCATCCTCTCGAGCCGAGACAGAGGGAGCAACGGAAGATACGTCATATCGGGCATGGAGAGGAAGTCCTCCGCGACTGGCGACTACCTGTTGCGTCGGGACAGACTCGTCGGTCGCTTGAATGTCGGCCATGTTCCCATGCGAGAATGTTGCCGGTGAGGCGACGATGATTCAACAGTGACTGCTGTTGAACTCCTGGTGAATGAATGTTGAAAACCGGTCATTCGATGATAAGTCACTGTTTGATTTTTTGGTTTTAATTTCAACATGTTGAACTTTTTTGCAAGGACAAGAAATCTGAAAGTGGCCGAGTATAGGAAAACCTAAGGCAACATTTGCTGCAGGGAAGACCTCTTGAAAATCAGGAGATAAGAGCTATCAAAATCTATCCCGCGGCTTCTGAGCAATCCACGGATCCTAGATCACTACCGGAAAATCCGGTAGTGATTCATTATGCAAATAGCACTTCAAGTCGCGCCCACAAACACGATTCATCTGCAACTGTGGGACATGAGAGGACCTCATTCTCACATCTCAGGATCACATTCAAATCTGCCCAATTGGCTGCGTGGAATCCAGACATGTTCTGTCCCAACCGGACTGTCAGTAATCGCTCAACTCGCTGATATTCGTCGAAATTCGGTTCGATTCACCGACTTTCAATTATTGTTAAATTCGAATGCTCAATTCCCCGAATTCTACCCTACCGATTTGAACTTGCCAAATACACGACTCTGATTTAATGGAAGATTGCAAATGGTTTTCGCTGGTTATACGGATGTTCAATCTATAAAATGCTTGACACAGAATTGCACGTAATTTTGATCATGCATTTTCGATAAATAGACAAAAAAAATTTTATCTTGTATAAAAATTGGTGGAAAATTAAGTCAGAACGTTCTCAATTGCTCTTATACTTTAGGAATACCAAGTACTTGAACACTGAGATTATCCAATGCCTCCTGCTAGGGTTCTAGGAAAAGCCTATCTGTCTTATCTCTACTTCGAAAGCGTGTGGAATGCGCCATGGTACGAGGAAACCTTTTCCCGGACCCCAAGCACCCAGCCTCGCAAAATCGAGGAGATTCGGTCTGGGCTCCGTCGATGAAGATGTTTGGAAGCCTCAAATTAAGTCCGGGAAGAAGGCCCGTACCTTTGGTACCAGAGATGGACAACATGGGCAAGCCTAGTTCAGTAGTGGGCCTCCTTTCATTTTAAGGAGAGCCTCATTTTGTCACCTACCTGAACAAAATGACGTCTCTTTCCGGTCCTTGACCGTCAAAAATCTCATTTCTCAGTTTGATTTGGCAAATCGACCCATGGTGCTCATGAAATGATGATAAGAGGATGAAGGGTTGTGCGCGGTTCGATCCATCCGCCAGGAAGGCTAGTAGAGAACTGACAGCACTCGGGACACGGCGCCGCGCCGAAGGCCTGGGTCTTACGCGCATGCGCATTGTGGTCCAGATTCTTAAGTGCCAGCGGGAGCTGACCCGCAAGAATCCGGGGAGGGAAGGCATGAGGGCTGCGGGCCCTCATGCCTTCCCTCCCCTGAACAAATTTCAAATCCAAAATTCGTGATAAAAATAGCAATCTTGGGGTTAATTCGCCACAAAATAAAGTAGGTTTGTGTCTTTTTCATGTCAACTTGGTTGTCAATTTTCTCATTGGTCAAGTCAATATATTCTTAGTCATCGTCGGACAACCAAAGTGTGACACACGGACACATACGAACAGGATGGGACCACAAGCGGTTTCTTTCCTTTCAGGAAAGGAGGTCCTCTTAAAAGGCCCTGTAATGTCGATGCCATCTGAGTTATTAGAATGTGCATCCGCTCCGTTATCCAAGGAGAAGAGAAAGAAGCCTGCACTGGCGATTGCTAGAAAAAAAAAATTAGGGCTGCTAAATTGGCACCGACATACTGCCAACGTTGGCAACCTTCAACCAACAGGTGAAAGTGGTTGAACCAATGTGAATTCGAGAAAAATTGTCAAAGATTCCTCGTTTCACCTGGGAAAATGCGGCGAAGAAGCCCTTTCAATATAGGGAAAAAGATTAAAGAGGTTTTTTCAAATAAATTATGCACAATTTTAGCTGGCCCCAATTAGAGATTACTGGTGAACCTTTCCGGCTGGACAATGGCTTTATATTCAGATGAATTTCAGCTGGGAAAATATTGTGATATGGTAAATCCGTGTTGAAAATTAGCATGGAGGTAGATATGGACATATTGCAGATTAAAGTCATTTTAAAAGCCAAAGTCGAACCAAAATCATAATTTTTATCGAAAAATTTAAATTTAAAATTTCCTTAAAGCAGGAAAGCCGAGAGCAACGATCAGAAAATAGTTGTCCGTCAGAGAACCGGTCCAGTTGGATCGTTGGAGACCGAATGGACGGAAAATTTCAAATATGGACTCGGAGAAGTTGATCGTGGAAGTACGGAGGCATGCACTTTTGCATGGAATCGGATCAAATGGGTACATAGGGACTTGGTGATGAATCGGTATGAAAATATCGGGAAAGGGTTTCGATTTTTGGGTGAGTCCAGGTCATTCCCTCGCAGAACGGAATTCCAGCCGTTTGGTCCAACCGTGCTAAAATTAACGGGTATCTCAGAAATAATGGCACTCTCAGTATTCATTGAATATCTCTGCCATTTCGATTTCTCTGTCATTCTTGCTTTTTCAAATATCTCCGGACGATTCCCTGCAAGTCCATGTAATTTTATTTTCGTTTGCCACCACCGTCATTCCCTACAACAGCTCGCAAACGAAGCGTCCAAGACGGAAAAAAAATCACCGCACAACTTCCTTCGGAATTCGCATTATTTCCGGTACTCGGTACTATAATTTCGGTACTCGAATTGTAGTCCCTTTGCTGCTCACGCGATCCCACTCGACGGCCGGCACGGGCTCATTCCAAATGGTGGGCCAATGGTGTTTCTTGAGAAAGGCAGGGAAATCGTCTTCTCACCACTCTTGGGTCAAATGGTGACGGTGATAAGTGCTGCTGGAAGATCCAATCGCCTCCGAGCACTTTTCTTCCCGCATTTGAGAATCACAGGAAGTACTTCTGGCGTGACCTTTCTCGACGCTGCTCTCGTCGGGAATGACCGGAGGAGGCAGCTACGCTCCCGACCGGACCAACGCCCTCTCGTGGAGACTTTCCGCTTCTTGCCTGCCGTTTGATCGACTCGAGGCCGCTGGACTCACTTGCATACGGAGCGAGCTCGTGCCGGCCTTCAAGTGGGATCGTGTGAGCGGGAAAGGGACTCTTCGCGGATTGGAAGTGGCTGGGAGGCGAATTTCGAAGGGAGTCGTGTGAGATGCTTGTCTGTCTTTGACGTCTCGGTTGCGAGATGTCGTGGGGAATGACGGTGGTAGCGTGCGAAAATAGAATGAAATGGGCTGGAGAGGATTGTACAGAGAATCTAAGATTAAATAACCAAGACTGAGGGGCTTGAAATGACAGAGACATTTAATGAATACCGAGAGTGCATTTATATCTGAGACACCCGTAACAGTATATGTATATATGATACTTTGCCTTATTTGGAAATGTATTATTTTTTGCGGGTAATTGGCTTGGAATGATATGGGCTTCGTTTTCATATAATTTCCCTCCAGTACATTGATGTTGAATATCTCCGGCTAGAAGCGCGACCGCTCAGTATAAATTGCCTTCGTATGGCGAAAGCGACAGCGGAAAACAGAAATTTCCATTCTCAAGTTAGACGAAATTCCGCTTTCCGCGCCGTTTTCCGCCCAGTATAATATTCACCTTTAGTCTCCTTCCAGCCGTTGTGACTGACGGATCCATTCCTCACAAACGAAGAGAGAGGGGCAGTGGTTGGCGGTCCGCTATCGGATTGGGCTTGCTCAGGTTTTACTGAGGCTGTTTCTCAATCATTTTCACACGCTCTAAGAGTCTTTGCGTACGTGTGGAGCCAACTTGCATTTTCATTTGCTAAGACATCGAGTCCAACGCCAGCAGAAAGGAGCGGTTGATGCAGGGGAGGGTAAGAACGGGATACAAATTTTCTCTTTTGGCTCCATATGGAAAAAACTTGCATCCCTGATTGCATCAGAGCAAGATTGGATCTGAGAAGGGCTGAAACGTTACCTTTTTTAAGGAAAAAATATATATATTGATGCATCGTCTGCTTGCAGTGGTTTCAGATTCAGAATTTCTTAAGATTTTTCATCTGTGGCAAAGTTACAATAGCATGTGAAACCAGCTTTGTATAACTTCCCACTCTCCACTGGAATGGGGCAAGAAACCACGTTATGATTAGCCTCCTCCCCGGAGAAGTAAGGGAAATTCTTGCCCCCTTAGCCTCCCATTGGCGGAATTCTGGCTACGCCGCTGGATCCGACCACTTTGGGTGGGTTCTTCTGGGGTTATTTAAGCTGCCGGACATGTTTCCGGGCGACAGAAAGTTGCAGAGTTTGAACTGTCATTCGACCTTGAGTGAGGTCGGTTTAATTGCTTGTGCTGCAAAAATTCTGAGAAATGCCACAAAATGACTCTTTGATGGCCTTAGAATTGTTCAGCATTATTGTCATGTCTTGGCGAAGTGGCAACCCTGTTTGACAATTTTCAGCTCCTTCATGTCACGTGCTCTCCATTCTGCATGCTTATCAGACCTGGAATGCTAGGTCTCGGCCGAGGACGAAGCTCAATGTATCCACAAAGGCCTATGATGATGTGAATAAATGCATGCCCCTTCCATTTCTCCCTCATGTCCAATGCTTGTTCCACCCGTGCTTGTATATTTTCCCCCACCTTTCCTTTCCTTATGCCTCATTTCGTTATCATCTGTAGTACCACTGTCTCTGCCACATCTGTCCCATTTCTGTTTCATTATCAAGTTCTCTTCCAAAAATGGTTATCCTTCTATTTACATGGCTCGAAGCTCATATCAAGGCAATAAGTTCAAGTAGGTTTAGTTGTCCATGAGAAAATACTCCCTTTCACAGGTTATGTCTAATTGCCTATATCATAGTAACTGCTGCTGAAGCACTGTAGAATAATATGTAAAAAAATAGGGCATAGGTTGAACACAAATGATATACACCCTCCTGGAAAGGAGGTCCAACTTTACATATGTAGGCCCTGGCCTCCCTGTAATTTGTAGGAAATATTAGGCCCACCATTTGTGATGTTCAGAACTTATTTCTTAATCAAATGGAACAAAAGACCATCATATGCCTTGCATTGGCATATGGTGGTCTATGAAGTCGTGTGTGCTCTGCTTAATAAAAATACTTTCAATTTGTAGCTTCCTCATGTTCACAGGTACAGGTCAAATTAAGCCTTAATATTGAAAAGTGAAATCAGCCCTTTTCAATTATGATTATACTTTGTTCCATGTTGTTTTTAGAGAAGACTGAGTTCATGGGCAGCTTACTTCCTCTAATACTCATCAATGAGATAAAAAAAAATCAACCAATGAATATGTCAATTGGTTTGAATATGGTTTCAGCATTTAAACAGTTGTGATTATTTGTACTTCCTTGTCTCCATACAAAAATGTAATTTCTCAGACAGTATTTGCTCATCATCTATGTAGATATCATTATTTTGCTATGAGATGGATCAGTTTGAGGAGTTTCAGCACATCAGCCAAGCAAGGTTCATATTTAGGGACAGCAGTCAAATTAGCAGAAGAGAAGGTATCAGACATCCAAGGTCTTCCAATCATTCATCACCCAGGATATGTTTGTGACCTCCCACCTAAGCATAGGTTCCCAATGCCCAAGTTTCATGGTGTCCTGAATCATCTCATTAAGGACGGGGTTGTGCAGCCAAGTAAACAAGTAAGAAAATGAAGGTTCCTTGCCTTCTTGACAGATGACTTGAAATAATATGTGCTCCTTTGTGCAAATTTTAAATCCAACATCACACTAAATTCAAGTAAATTTCCATGTTCATTTATTTAGGTGAGGAAACCAAAGAGAGTAGAACCTTCACATGCTTCAATAGTTCATACAAAAGAATATGTGGACAAGTTTTTCAATGGGAGAACAAGTGAAGCTGAACAAAGGAAGACCGGATTTAAATGGTCCCCTGGGCTTGTCAGCAGGGTCAGATATGAGACAGGTCAGCAGCTCATATGCTTCTTGCATGAGGAATCCCAGTTTCTTGGAGATTCCTAGAGTTCAGCTCTATCCTCAGTGTTGCATGGCTGTGGGAATATTTGCATTTGGTACTCCAGGATAGGCCTAATGTTGGGCTTATTCTGAGGGATTTTGGACTTCATTAGGTGGAAAAGGCTTTTCCCAACCCCCTAATGACTGGTGCAGTTGCAAGAATGCAACTATCACTTATACAGGTACAAATTGACAGTCCATAAAACTTTGGTCATTGGTTGTTGGAAAGAGACATGAGAAAAAATTAAAATTAGTCTGCTATTTTTGAACCTGATATTCTTTCTTGTGTCACCATCTTTTAAACATGAATTTAAAAAATGTAATCAACTTTATTGTTTATCTACATGAATTTGAAATACTGTGAAGTGTACAAGACAAATGTGCACAAAGTTTCTGTGGACCTGCTTCACAAAAGGGTGATTGTACATCTCTCATGTAGATTTCATATTTGAATTAGAATGCTTCCATACTTATTACTTTGACATTCTTGCTGAAGCCCATGGGCTTCTGCAAGAATTTTCGAACACAAAATAAGGTTAAAATATATATATATATATATATATTTTAACCCTCTTTTGTGTTTGTAAATTTCTGATACTTATTTCTTCATTTCTTGCATTTAAAGAGCATCAGAGGGGTAACCTAAACAAGATATCAATGCCAATACATATAGAGCCATCTTTATGTTCACCTGGAAGCACTGAGTTTTTCTTTCCTCAAATATGTCATAGGAGGCACAATGTTGGCAGCAGTGCTTTGTTTGGAGCATGGTTTGGCTTGTAGCACTGCTGGGGGAACACACCATGCATTCCCAGATTATGGCTCCGGCTACTGCCTTCTCAATGACTTGGCTGTGGCTGCAACTTTCCTCATCAATCAAGGCTTGGTCTCCAGGATCCTCATTGTTGACCTTGATGTTCATCAGGTGAGCAGGGATGGCTTGAACTAGACTGAAGACAGTTCAGAATTGAAAGCAAAGGAATTAGATCCTATGCTATAATTGATGTGTGTCATTAACTCTAGGGAGATGGAACAGCTGCAATGTTTGAAGGAAACTCAAGTGTATTCACCTTCTCTATGCATTGTGGTGACAATTTTCCCTTGAAGAAAGAAAGAAGTGACCTGGATTTGAGTCTGCCCAAAGGCACTGGGGATGATGAGTATCTCCAAGCTCTTAAGGTTTGTAATTTTTTACCTTGAAAGTAGAGTATAGTTCTTTCCTCTCCATCTAAGAACATGCTAAAGACAAACGATATTACTTAACATTCCCAGATGAAATCAAACTTTGCAATGTAGTTCATATATATTTATTTCTTCCTTATCCTGAGAAACTGGTCACCACAGGGAATGAACATATATGCATGCTGGCAAAGGTCAACAACAAAGTAGATCTCTCTGGTAACTGATTCAGTTTGGGAAAGAGAAACCTGGGAGCAAAAGATATTGAAATACATGTGGTGCCAAAGGCCAGATGGATTTCAACATTTATTTATTTGAAAGAAAATGGTGGCAAATCCAGATCCAGGAATTTTATTTAGGGAGGACTTGATGCTTTGGATTTGTGACCGAAAATATTGCCAAATGTCAATGTTTGTGATACCAGTCATTTAGTATGGGAGGGTTGCTTAAGCCCAATTGCTGCCTCCCCCACCCCCTTGGATCTAATACTCCCAAAAGGAAACATTGAAGCAGAACTATATTCTGTTATTTTTTCCTGATTTCTTAATTTTCATTTTACCAACTTTTTTGTGACTTTTGAACTTACTCATGATTCATTCTTAAACCTTTAGGTGTGGACATTGTGCCCCACACATTGGAGTAGATGGTAACTTTGGGAGGTTTTCTTATATGTAGTTTGGCAATCACAGCAAATTAGATATCATGTAACAGCCAAGAAACCAACAATTGCTTTGACCAATGATCATTTGCTGCGTTCAACAGTAAGTTGCTGCCAGAGGCACCACACCTCCAAGAAAATACTCAAGTTGTGACATGGTACATTGATGACAACATGACAAGTTCCATGTTCTTGCTGATAGATAAGGATTTAATGGAAAATTCAGTATTTCCTTACCAAAAAAAAATCGTTTGCAGTCCATCTGGCTTTTTTTTGTCCACTCTGTGTGAAAGGACCTCATTGAAATAGGTGATTCTCTTTACCCTAAGGCAAAAGCACTGGGAAAGACTCAAAGATATAAGACAATATCCTGGCAGATTTATCATGTCTCCTAGTAGCCTAACCACACCACACTCATTTGGCCTTTGAGATTTCCTCACTATTTTGGTCTGTCATTTAGCATTTAATTTTAAAATGGAATGTACAAAGTAGCTTACTGTATCACAGCTTACTATATCACTGGATGCAACATGATTCAATATCAATTTCTCCCATTCATCATACTCAAGCCTGTTGCATGAGGTTTCCAAAGATCATGAAAATCATCAAAGTCCTCCCTAGCTCAAAAAAACTAAAGTTTGGGGCTTCTTATAATGTAGAGTTGTATGTGTTGGCAAAAGGAGTTATTTTGCTTTATGAAAACAAGAATGAAGGGTTTAATTTCAAAGCTGCCCCAGGCATAACAGAATTTCTTAATTCTTTGCTCAGTTGCCATATCTTCAGTTCCTGACATGAATTGCCATTCCCCCAGCTCCTCTTTCCATCATCTGGAGGAGCTTATGTTCAATAACCATGGTACAAAATGTTGGTCAGATGGCAGGTGCCTAATAATCTAGTCGTTACCAGTGGCGCAGCATCCATTATTTTACTGGGAGGGAGCTTCGGACTGAGCCAGTCATGTGACCACAGATATTGAACTGGATCTGATCTGGATGACTGGGTCACTAGAATGAGCGTGAGCAGCATAACGCCCGAACTGGAATTATGTTGACATTCCTAGACAGGAACTGATTAGTACCTATTGGATAGGACAGATGTCGCATGCTTCCCGAAGATGATATCTATCCCCCCCCCCCTCCCCCCCTCTCCGAAACTTACAACTTGATAATGCACTTGGGAGTAGAATTAATATTAATTTCAAAAAAGGAGGAAGAGCTGTATACTACTATTCTTTTTATCATAAGTGGCGCTTTGTGTATCACGCTCGGGGAATGTTGTGAAGTGGACGACAGCGAGATTTTGCAACCCTGGGCTAAATAAAGGTAATTCAAGCATACGGGCATAAGTCGATTCGACAAACGCGTTCAGTTTTGATCAAGGTAACATTACGTTGCAATATGATGAAACTTAACTTTTTGAACTTCAGGCCATTTTTTTTAACCCAGTGGTCCTGGGCGTTCACATATCTCAATGTAGAGATCGCACACAACGCAAGGAGTTGCCAAAGTCGATTGTTTCCTTGGAGCGAAATTATTCAACCTGGATATCTTCCTCTCAGGCACTCAAAAGGTGTCGCATTTATTTGAGCGATCGGTAAGTGTAGGTGCACCCCGGGACAAAATAACAAATCGGCATAGTTCTGGAAGGGTTGCCTATAAGTCAGGCATTCTCTTGGGAAAATGTGGCATCACTAGCGACTACAAGCTGCAGCGCTTGCCCGTTAGATCCATGCGGAACTCCACGACCAGATATTCTTAGGACCACGATGTCGTGTTTGCCTGAGGTAGGCCTGTATCCGGAGGAAATGGACGCATAATGTATGACCGAGATGCCATGAGAGGAAGACATTAGGCCGAAAAAAAGTAAAACAGAAGGGAAAAAAAGATTGACCCCGACGTGATTCGAACACGCAACCTTCTGATCTGGAGTCAGACGCGCTACCGTTGCGCCACGGAGTCTCGGACGATAGGGTGAAGTGCTCGATGCGCTATACAATTCTGCCAGGGAATGGACAGGGCATGCGCCTCCCTTTCTCGAGAGATTCATGAGTGGCTCCTAGCACTGCTGTTGCACACGATGTTTCCATGTTTCTCGCACGGACCTGCAAAGACCCGATCTGTTTGCGAGAATAATGGATCGATTTCTCTAGATGATTTTGATAGCACGTTGCGCTTTATACGCTTCATTTATAGACCTACACTTCACCTCTACCACCTTTAGTAACTGTATTCTCTCCTGCAGTATGCGAACAGTTTTGCAGGTACCTGGCTTTGAATTGAACTTATATGTACTCGTTGGCATCAATGTTTAGATTGTGCCAAACGTTGGATAGGTCAAGTACACATATGTAGTTCTTTGACGAGCATTAGTTGACTGTAGACCTACCTTTAGCCTGCTCCGTACGTTTGGCCTAAGTTCGATTAGTTTTTCAGGAAAATTCGACACACCTACCACGAGGCTAGGCCATTGACCTTGTTCATGGGCGCTATCGACCTAGCCAGATGGGATGATTTCGAGCGGAATAGAAAAACCCTTAAAGTGAAGCAATACATTTGAGCCCAGATATAGTGAGGCCTAAGTTCTTTAGGTTAGATATCACATGATGCTCTATGCCTATTTGGAATCATGGGAGGTATATTGGAAAATTAACTTCCCCTCTGCCAGAACTATGAACCTTTTAATTATAGTTTAATTTTCATATTCATTTAGTACAGTGATGAGCAACCTTTTTTTACTGCTGGCCACAAGCGAACCTTTTAAGTTCCTGGCGGGCTGCATGTTTTTTTGTATTGTTTTTTTTTAATACTGAATTATAGGCTTCATGCCTGCTGAGTATAAAAATAATCCTAAGCCTGGCTTAGTAAATGAGGTACTTAAATAGTAGATACTAATGGTATGCAAAGAACTAATTTAGAATTTATTCTCACCTTTTTACTGAGCAAAATATCAAGCAAGCCACTTACTCAGTGAGTAGTGATCAAGAAGAAAGTAACGAGATATTTGTAGCTGTGGCGGAAATATCACCTTTATGTATTATATCTTGCTTCCATTTCTCCTGCAGTGGGCAACAGAATCATTTAGAGCACATGCGCTCTGCTCTGGATGGCAGAGGCCAGGAAAAAAAAAATTCAGTTGGCAAAGCACCGTGGGCCATGACTGAATTAGTAGTTTAAGAAATGCAGCTGACATCGCATAAGTGCTTATGCTATAGCTTCACTTTCTGGTCATAAAATTCTCCATTATTTACACTTTTGTACTTGTGTTCAATTTTTAGAATATATGTGATGTATGACCCTTAAAAAAAATAGAAATAAATGGTTTCTGTTGACATCAATAATAATGGAATTCTCCAACAGATAGTTCATTGACATATACCTCTTCTGTATAGGAGGGTAACACCTCCTGACATTGAAACTGTTTGGGATCTCTTTGTTTTAGGACCACTTACCTTGGATCATTGCAACCTTTAAGCCCGATATGACATTCTTTGATGCTGGTGTGGATCCTCACAAAGAGGATGAGCTGGGGAAGCTCTGCCTCACTGATCAAGGTATGTCCAGGTTTGTTTTTTTTTTCATTTATAAGGCCAACAATGAAGATGTATTTCCCAAGTATTAATGGGACACATATTAACTGATCCATGAGCAAATTATATTGGTTCATGGTACCCTAATTGAATCTGGTAAATAAAGCAGTTCTTGTTTCATCAGTAAATGAAATGGCATTACAAGTGCTTAAGGTTTGTGATGTTTCACTTATTCTAGGCCAGTTGATGATCATCTGTTAGCTTTATGGGCTCCACACTGGTATTTGCATTATTCATGAAATCCATTCTCACCTAGTACCCTTTTTCTAATGCATTTAAATGTTTTCCCTGTTATGCTGACAGCATAGACCAAGGCCAGCTGCTATTCATGATTTTCACATTTCCTAAACTTCTTTTCTGCAACTAAACTCTAGTGAATTTGAAGAAGTAAGGTGAGGTGTGATCTGCATATGTAAGTTGGAGGCTTCTTTGTTTTAACCATAGAAAAGTTTTCATATGAAATGAGGTTGATGAAATTTGTAAATGACAAGTTCATCTCTATTATTCCGTGATCTACAAATTAATAGATACATTCAGTGTTTCTGTAAATGAAAAACATGCCAGGTGCATATGGGACAGTCGTCTAAAAGTTTATCCATTATGTTGAATGTTTTTGTGTTTGATTTCACTTAGGTCTTTATGCAAGGGACAAGTACGTTCTGGAGACAATGAGGAAGAATGCGATCCCCTGTGCTTGTGTGATAGGTGGTGGATATGACAAGGACCTTGATAACTTAGCCAAGAGGCATACCATTGTCCATAGAGCTGCATCTTGTGTCTTCCAAGACATTACTTGAGCATCTTCTGTGTGCCTAGGCAGGCTTGGGTGTCATCAAAGTGGTCATCTCTAACTTTGGGAGATGGAGATTAGCTGAGAATGGAAAGAATGGTAATGGGAAAATGACCTGGAAGAAATAACTAACAAATTGCTATGAGGACTATGGTAGTCCTCCACTTAGCTAGGACTCCATTGATTGCACTTGGCACATATTTAAATCTTGCCTTCTAGTAGGTCAGCTGGGGTGGGATTGGGAACAATTGTCCACAATGTCCATTGAAGGGTTTAGTTTAACCCATGATATCTTGTCAGTGAACCTGTAGAAGATGTCCCCATGTCAGGTTTGCAGCAATCTTCATCTAGTGATGAAAAATTGAAGACTTTATTGACACTGGGAAAGGAAGCAAGTACTCATAGGTATAGCCAAGGTTTATCTGAGGCTTGCTAAGACAAAAGATCAAGATATTTTTTGCTGCATTTGGAAATAATCATGTGCATGAAGTCTTGATATAAGTGCTAGGATGGTGAATTTATGAGAACTTGGCAATAATAATAATAATTAGAGAATAAATTGTGAACTTTTTTTTTAAGTGGAAAACGTTGAGTTCTTGGGTCTTATCAAAGATTTAAAAATTTAATTTTGATTTGATTTGAAGGTTCTCTCAGTATACAAGTGCTAGCTTAACTCATCATCTTTTGGAGGATTCAGGTTAGGTGATTCCAAGTGAGGGTTCTCTCAATGCACATGATGAAATTTACCAAATGGTTTGCAAAAAATGATGAACCCTAAAGTGATCTCGTGAAGATTGTCTGCACCTATGTTGTTCATGCTGTTGATGCAATATTTTTTTGTGAACCAATCCACATGTTCTTGGAATAAATTAATTAGCCACCTCCTATAGCTGGAGTATTGTTTCACTTCAACAGAGGCACTGGAAGTGTAAAGGGTCAAAGGCATGCAAGGAGGGGTTTGGTTGGCTTCCATTTCCCTCTCTTCAATAAATGTTACTAACAGGTAATCCCTATTCCATCTTAATGCTTCAGTGATGAGCCATGAGCCTTCATAAATATTCAATAAGATTTGTTTTGGCAAGCTTTATGTAGAGGTGTATGTATGTAACTGTACTGGGGGCCTAGAGAAAGGGAAAAAAACCCATGGAATTCTAACTACTACTGGCACTGTTCCAAAAATCTTAGAAGTTGGACTTTCTCATGTTTCTCATGGGAATGAATGGCTTTGCTGAGTGATGAAGCCGGGACAAAGGGGGGCTACAATGTACATTTTGCATTTTAGGAAGCTCTATAGGTGTAAAATTTAAGGGAGTAATTGGAATTGGGATTGGGACAGAAATAAGATCACAGATGAAAGTGGGCAGGGCTTAAGATTATCTTCTGTCCATGCACCTACAATTTCCTGCTTTCTAACATCATCACTTCCCAGATTTTTGTGGTCAACATTCAAAATGAGAACTATGTGACAGACTTTCACCCCTTGACCTACAATTTGTTCAAAAACAAGGAATGGTGGTTCCAGCAGAATTCAGCACCTGCCCACGAGGCCCATGTGACTCGAAACTGGTGCCAGGACAACTTGCTGGGCTTTATATCCACTACTGAACAACCTGCCTCCTAGTCTGATTTCAATCTGCTGGGCTACTATGATTAGTCCTAGTTGGAGCAGATGGCCTGAACTAAGAATCATCCTAATGTGGAGCTTCAAAGCACTCCCTTATGAAGGCTTTGAGCAATCTTCTAATGAAAATGGTTTGTGCTGGTGAGGAAGATTATCAGCCTGTGTGAAGGTCAAAGCAGGTTGTATTGAAGTTAAGTGAATCCTAGGGGAAGTTGATGAAGTCATAATTTATACATTTGAAATTATATGCCTGTGTCTCAAAAGTGACATTCATGAACCAAAAGTCTTTGTATGAGATATTATTGGTTCACCCTATACATAAAAATATATAGACCCTATATTTCCTGGAATTTTTGAACCACCTTTCATAGATTATGGAACATTATCACTATCCATTTTAGTCCCCCACATGTATAATTTGTACCCATTATGAACCTTAAAAATATGCAAGCGCATCACTCCTTCAGGGTGATGGCATGCATTTCCTTTCTATTTCCTTACTAAAAACAGTAATCCTCCCCTCTGATGCACTCCAGGTGAGACCATTTCTGTCGTTTACTTCAAGATAACTCTATCTTGACAGTCAGGATTTGTAGATTGCAGGCTTGCTCATTCCTATGGCATAGAAATGCCATATCTTCAGCATTAAAGCTGAGCAGATGAACATATATTAAGTGCAAGTAACTTGATGAGATTTAACATCTGAGAACAAGACAAACATACTGGTGAGCTATTAAGCAGTGAAAAAAATATTTTATTCATTCCCAAACCAGAACCTTCTTGTTTCTCTCCTTCCAACAACAATATCAATATGGAAAAGGAACCTAATGGATTCCAGGGTCTCCAGTTCCTCTCTCAAACCCTCATTCTGTCCATTTATGGGAGTTTCATCAGACCTGGGAAAAAGAAATTTTCATTCTCTATAATGCCTTTATATGATAGTCTTATTACATGAACCTTCAGTCATCAGATGCAAAATACTTAAGACTCACATGGCAGAGTAAGGGTTATTTGCATATTCATTCCAGTCACTGGGTTGGGCTCCAGATAGGATCTCCTGCTGGACCCGTGCAAGAGGTTCATCGTTCGGGATATCACATATGAGTTCTTCTTCCTCATCTAAATCAGACCCAAGAATTGGATGAAACATGCAAGCCTCAGATCCTCGATGTCACCAGTGAGACTCACCAGGAGCTTCATCAGGTGGGAAGGGAGGGGCAGATGGCTCTAGGTCCTCCAGTTCCTCATTCTGTGTTCCTGTCACTCTGCTTTTGATGTCACTTTCATCTGCCTTTTGGAAGAGTGCCCTCCATTTCCATGGTCTCTCCCACCAATTGCCCCTTTTTCCTAAATGAATGAGAGGACAATTTGAGAACCTTATTAGTTTCTCCACACGAAGACCTATGCCTCTTCTACATGACTTTCATCTGCCTCCTTTGTGTGGGTCATTAGTCCAGGTTGTTTAACCCTAATCCGGGCAAGGTGAGTCCGCTGGACTCACTA
>CAJPEV010004042.1:2793-16815 GCA_905338385.1 Darwinula stevensoni
ACTCTTTTCGCCCTTCTTCAAGATCGGTACGACGTTTGCTCGTCTCCAGTCCTTAGGTACTTCCCCACGCGAAAAGCTGCTTTCGAATATAATTCTTAGCGGAACCGATATTTCTCTCGCGGTTTCCTTAATGACTCTCTTGGGAATCCCATCGGGACCGGTCGCCTTGCCCACCGCCAACTTTTTTTGTGATGCTTTCTTTCCACTCTCCACTCCTTTCTAATTGGGGTCATCAACCGCGAAGCTGTTTTAGTGGGTCTTCAGTCCCAAAAATGCTGATGGCGAGGATGATGAGTGGGGTTGCTTACCGTTCCACACCTTGTCCTCTGTCACAGGAGCAGAGTTATCGTCCTCACCTTACGTATATGCCAGCCAGTGGGTTGGAACTACTTGCGCCACCTATTGAGAGTGAAAGGTCCCAGATGGACGAGTGGCGCTTGGTATGGGGCATGGAAAGCCGGGTGTAGTTGGTTTACAGGCCCTTTAACCGGTGGTGGCCGGATCCTCATCGGCAACATTGTACCCGCACTTCCACGATTCGGCGTCATTTTTTATCGTGGTACGAGTTAAATGGATCTCTTTCGTCCGTTTGTTGTAGTTTTACAATGGGTGGTTGGACGAGCTAATGTCGATTGTTAACGAGTTTGTTGATTTAATGGGAATCTGGACTCGGCAAGGTAGGCCAGTAGGGTCACCTACTTTTCCTTAATTCACAACTTCCCACTCCTCAGTAAAAGTTAGGCTTCTAGCCTGCATTACCGATGCACCTCTGGTAATCGTCCTTATGGTACACTGCAATTCCAACATCATAGTTTCGTTGGTGCCTGCCTTCACGAAAGATATCGCAAACTTATACCTCTTCTGCTGCCCTCATTCCATACAGGGCAGGAATATTCCACCGATAGACGTGAGCCTAGCAAGGATATCCTCGCGTTACGGCTGTGGGTGAATCCATTATCACGACCTCTCGCCTTTGGTTTATTTGAGGCTTAATGTTAGGCCTACTCTTGACAACTTGGTGCCTCAAAATAGGCCGGATTATCAAGAGGTGCAGAGAAGAAATTGGAGGGGCTGGGGAGTCCTCACAAGCCGTGTGAATGTAGAAGCTGCCCTGGGACTGCTCCTTTTTCACATATAAATTAATGACCTACCCTGAACCAATCCCACTTCAACCTTTAAACTTTTAGCATATGGCACAAATGCATGTGTATCAGAGAATTCCATATGAAAAATTATAATCATCTCATGCAATGCAGTGACCATATTCCCACATAGTCCAAGCAAATGAACTAAATCTTAATGAAAGTAAGACTGCCATCCTCTTGCTTAGCCACAGCAATCACAACCATAATAATGTATACAATCTGGGTTATCTAACAAATATATATTTTTAATTCCTTGGGATCCACAATGGCTAAGAATCCCAGTTCCCAGCTTTCACTTTTCATCATCTCATTTGCTAAGTATATGTTGTGCACCTATTGAGTTGAGCATTAGATGCAGCATAATCACATGGGGATTTGCCCTTACATCACAGCCACTCAGAATCCTAAGGATACAAAAGTGGACACTGGGTACAATTCCAAAAAGTCCAGGCACACATCTTGGTCATGAACCATTCAAAACAGTCATCAGAACAGCTTTTGGCTTGCTCTATCTGGAAAGCTGTTTTGACATACACAAAGGAAACAAAGTGGCCTCTATTTGACTGAGGTTTTTACCATTTTGACATTAGGTTTTCTCACAGAACTCGAGTATGTAGTGAGGATTAGGAAACATCAACTGTGATTTCATTAGCATCAAACTCTATAATATGCCCCTGGAATTTTATCCTTGTTTCCTCTTGAAGTATTAAAAAATGAACTTCCTGCTGTTTTACTGTCAAGGCCAGTTCAGAATATGGAGGAGACATAATTGCTTCATTCACTGAAAATAAATTTATTGATTCCAAGTATATGCCAGTTGTTGAAGTGAACTCCCATCCATTGCTTTTCTGCTGTCTCCCCCCTTGTATGGATACAACTGCTGAGTTACAATCTCATGCATATTCCCGTATGTGCATGCAATTAAATTGCTTTCTTCCTCTCATCATGCCCCAGATCCTTCTGGCTCTTGCCCTTTCTTGCTCCTTTCTCAATTGAGAACCCAAAAGTTTGTATGCCTGACAAACAAAAAAATGATGACAATGTCGAACTTGAGCAGCTAGGCCTTCATGTAATGTTAAGCCTGTGATTGGTCCATAGCCTATGACCTATAAGTTAGTCTCCGCAGGGTAGGCAATAAAATCTGGAGCACTGTTATAATTATGAACATTTCTTTGTCAAATCTGAAAAAAAAGTAGGCCATGAATAATCATGTATTTGAAGGATAAGCCTAGGGGTAAAGTTAGGCCTGTAATAAGTATGAAAGCTATAAACTCATAAATCCTAAGCACATGGTGCTCTTACTGGCATTTAAGAAGATTTATATGAATTTAGGTACTCCTTGGATTTTCTAAGGCCAAGGGTGCTTGCACTTTTCAAACTTAAAAGCTTGATGAACAGTGACTCTCGCACTATGGGCTACTAGTGTAGATCTTTTCATTAAAACTAAAAATTAAGACCAGTGTAAGGAACAAAATTAGCTTTATTTCCTTTCTTAATTTGGGCCTGAACCACTCCTCTTCTCCTATGTACCTGCAAAGAGATTTAAAAATCCTTGATGAATCCCTGAATGCCTTGTTATGGTGGATAGTGTCACTCATGTCTTTGTGATGCTTGGAAGAAGCATATTTGAAACCTCTGATGTAATTTCTGAGCTTCGTGCCTCTTTTTTATTGGAAGTGATGAGCATCTTTTCTAATTATTTCTGTGGACACCAGAAGTAAAGATGTGCAAGAGAAGGACTCAGATTAGCAAGTTTAAACTGTAAGGAATATGTCCTTTACAGCCTGTTTCATTTTTCTAACATGGGGTACCCTGTGCATACCCCACAGAAAAAAATATCAATGTCTTTAAATTGGTAGGTACTTTTGATTCATTATGGATGAATGACATCCCTTTTCTTTCACTTTTTTTGCAGGCAAGAAACAGATTTGGTGCAGGTTCTGAAGAATGGAACAGGAACAGGAGAAACTTCTCAGTATGCTCTTTGATGGTGACTTCCCAGGTGCGTGTACATGTGTCATGTATATCAATGAACTTGTTTCTACTTCTGATTGCCACTAAGTATATTTAACATCTTTCAGCTCACTGTCTCACTAGGTCTAGGCATTTGCAGTGCCAACTTAGATTGTTATGGTTGTGGAGTGCATTGTGAGTGAACTCTTGTTGTAGACCTTTATTAGCTGAAGTCAGATCCTTGTGACAATGCCATATTATTTTTACCAGACCATTGGAAGGATGACGTCGATGTAGCTGTCTTTCTACGAAACTTTGCGTCACTTGGAATTGACCAGATTTGTAAGTATGCTGCTAAAACTCTCCTCCTAAAAATGGTCTTCTTATGAAGCAAAGAAGCCCTTCTAAAAATATTTTCATTACTCTAGCAAGGGAACCCGATCAACTGAAGGATGACAAGCGGGCTGTTCTCCAGCAGACACAGGATCTTGCTTTTTCACACTACAAGACATTCATTAGAACTGCACATTGTTCAAAAGATCTTTATGATGATGTGAGTCTTATTGTTAATCTCTATCTCATCCTTTATGCACAGTGAAGACCTACTTACATTCAGATGGCTACTCTGATGTATACTTTTGGTGAAATTCAAATTGGAATGAAAATCAAATTTACTCACTATCTGAAACTTTGAATGCATGGGAAATGGTGCACAATGCATATTTGGTGACAAGAATCAACAGCATTAGTTGCACCAACACCAACCATCCTAATGCTGACATTCATGTCACTATCAGTGTATCTGTACTTTAAGCCATATCTATTTACTCTCACAAGCATTACTTACCTTCAGATTATAGTGCCCACTGAAATTTGCTGGATTTGGAAAGCTGTAATTTTTGCTTATACATAGATCAAAATAAATTTTTTGCATGTGTTGAAGTCTACAGTTTTGTAGCTTATACATTTTGCTCATGTGCTTGGCCCCCATATATATGTCTCTTGGTTTCTCCCTTTAAGGACTTGTAAAGACCATCATAAATGGGTGATAGCATTAAAGCATGGAGGATATAATGGACAATGTCATGCAGGCAACTGCATTCATTCCTATGGTACTTTTGCAAAATATCATGGATGAGTGCTAAAATGCATTGATGTTCTGGGACAGTAAATGGAGTTTGTGTAAGACTTAGGCAAACCGTGTAAATCATTTATCACGGATGAGTACACAGTTGCAAAAAAAAAACTAAAACTATTTGAGGAACCTTGTAAATTCCAAAGTAAAAGGCATTCGGTCAAAATTTCTGGAGTTTTCTTTTATCTGAGGCAAAGCTGACTACCTTTTACTGTTTTTGTTTAACAGATGAATACTGCAGAGAAGAAACTTGAAGGGATTTTGAATGTCTTGCCTCAAATGCAGGAGAAAACAAAGTTGTTTATTGGTGAGTATTGGTTTTCCTGGTACTAGTGACTTGTATCTTTTAAAGCCATACATTAAAAAAAATTGTATGCTTGGAATGCCTTTTTCATGTCTCCATCAAGTTGGCTGTTCCCTTGGACACCTCATATCTATCCCCCAATGGCTAGTTTTGATTAAAAGAAATTGTCACATTTTTCATTGAATGGCTGCTCTTGGAATTTTGAAAGAAAATAAAAAAGTAGTGATGTAGTGACACAATAACCCAATAACATGGAAGGCATCCTCACTTATGAATCTTTCCATCCACACATGTGTATGTGGAGGAATTATCAAAGAAGGGCAAGTTTCTTGGATTAATAGATGAACTCTAATATTGTACTCCATTTAGATTCAGTAGGTAGTCACTGTTTCTTCTAGCATGACTTGAGCTGATAGGAATTAGACTGGACCTTCACTTGCCTGATATCTCACTTAGTGGGCACTTATTTTCTCTCTCTTATGCTGGAAAAGAAAGCACCTGTACTTGCTGAAAGTGCAAGTTCATTGATTTCTTAAATTATAATATGATGGTCAGTACCAGCACTAACATCAGGACTGCATCAATGGGCTTATTGCTTCTCTCACTGTGGGAATGCCAACTCTGACCAATGAGGCTTGGTCAGAATACTCATTTTACATTTGGCAGATTGAAACACATAAAAGAACTGGAATGAGTAATGGTTACTAATAAGTATATATACTAATATGATCCAACTTATTTTTGTGGTGTTGCACATTACTTTGCTCTGTTATGCAGAATGGTAATAACACCTGTCTCTTTCTCTGTATCTGCTATTGGAAGATAAGGGAAGTGAACTGAATGGGAAACGGAGGTTGAACAGCCTGACACTTGCAAAACATACAGGACTACTGGAGTTACTTGAACTTCCTCAAATTATGGAGTCCTGTGTGAGGAGTTCTTATTATGAAGAAGCTCTTGAGTTGTCTGCTTTTGTTAAACGATTGGAGAAAAAGCACTCCCACATATCTGCAATTGCTGTGAGTCATAGGATTCCTTTCCTCAGCCAATTTTATCGTGTCACTATCAGAGAAACTATTGAATTTTAAGATGTTTTGTTTGTGTTCTCCATGCTTTGTGGGTAGAGTGATGCTGCAAAACCTAACAAGGGTCATTTCACAATTTTAAGGGATTGATTTTCACGTCATGAAGTTAATATGTATAACACCAATTGTATAACCCTTTTTTTATTGTCTGTGATCCAATGTTGATGGGAAAAGAGGGAGAAATGTTTAGGTGACATATTGCAACAGTCCTTGCAGAACGCATTTGGTTCACAAGTTCCCAAGGACCATGCAAAACATGCCAATAATTACTTGAAATTCAGTCTAAAAAAAAAGGTATGTTACTTTTGAACTTGCATATTTATCTATGATGCCTTTTTCCTTTAGATGATGTTAAAAATTTATATATTCATGATTTGAAAGCTTAATAGTTCTGGACATGAATTTAATGTTCTTCAGCAGGTCTTCTGACCTGTCTGTATTAAAGAATGTGATAATTCTAATACCTTGTCTTTAGAAAAGAGCAATTTGATTGGAAATGAGTCTCAGAGATTCTACTTGACATCTTGTGTTCCTCTATTTTTAGAGGAACACATGATGTTATCCCTGAGGTTGAGTGTAAGGTTATTTCCTAATGAAGCTGAATATCATGATTTCTTGGGATAATTGGTATAAAAACTGACATTGGTTTGCATCTCAAAAAACAAGAAACTTGCTAATTGTTATCCAAAGAGACAAATGGAGCAAACTTCTGGTTTTTGTAATTGTAACATGAATAAATATTCTGCATGTCAGCCAGTGCTAAGATACTCACTTTAGTGAGATTAAAGGTAGAAGTGACATAAGGAGATCCCTCATGGGATGTACATGAATCATGTTTCCTTCCCAAGGGTATAGTGAAAGAGGTTCAGCATAGCAACCAGATGATGCTGATGCAGCTATTGACCCAACTCAGGAAGGATATCCAACTGCCCCAGTGTCTCAAGGTCATCGGATACATACGCCGAATGGATGTTTTCTCTGAAACTCAACTCCGAATCAAATTCCTTCAAGCCCGCAATTCCTGGTTGTCTGGCATACTCTCTGCAATCTCCAGGGATGATCGTACGTTCTCTGTATTGATCTAAGGTTTTTTTTTTAAAGTGATTTGCAAGGCTTATGAAAGCTCCACTGGAAGGCATTTTCCGTACATGCGAAAAAAGGCTTGAATTTTTAGAATCAAATTAAAGCTCATATTTTCTGCTGTTGGAAGGTGTTCTAGGCTGGAAGGCTTTTTGGGTGGAATGTGGTTGCATCAGCCTTGAGCAGGGAACACTTGACCACTTGTCAATGTATTCCTTTGCTTTTGGCAAAACTTGCAGTGATGAAGAATTTGCATGAGGTTGAGTTTTAATCAAAAGCAGCTTGGGATATCAAGCATATTCTCTGAAAATTGTAGCCATTTTAGTGACATTGATGCAGCCAGCAGTAGGCAAACTGAAACTCAGACCTGCTTTGTAAAAAAAAAATAATTAGCTCTTTTTTGGAAAAAAATTAGGACATTAGGATGGCACAATAGCCCAGAACAAAAATTGAGCTTTATTTACCACTAAATGCAATAAATGTTTTCTCCAACACATGAACTGTACTCCATAGGAGTGGGACTGGAGTTTTTTGAGAGGCTTAAAGTATTGGAAAATGTCTGGAGAGAGACACTCCACTAGGGATACATGTGTGATGGCTAATTTTACTCTGAGAATGGACAAGAAGTTGAGCAAAAAAGCACCCTGCAATATTCTATCTCCATCTCCTTGGGTTGGCCCCACCCAAGATCCGTGTACATCTTTACCTTCCCACCACTGCTGCTCTGCTCATTGTTCACCTCCTTTCCCATATCCCTTTAGAGTATGTAAATACACTCTCCTTTTGCTGCCAATTGAATGTCTCCTTTCTTTGGGAAATCCAGAAATAGATATCAATATTCTGGTGTCATCCATTCATCCATGTGCAACTTTCATTGCTCCTACTAGATATTCACTCCTTTTTCTTTATATGGCCTAGGGGTGTGGATCAACTGTAGCTCTCCCCTGCAGATACATTCTAAGGATTCTGGTTTAGGCATAAAAGGAAATCCTATGCCAAATTTCAGTCAGAGATGGTCACTCCACTCTCTCCCTACACTTTGTACTTGATCCAACTTCCAATAATAAAAAAATAAATATCAAGGTTCACTTTATTCCATTTACCTTCCTTATACAAAAGTGATACATGTTAACTACAATAGACCTGATCAGTATACCCTCTAGTTCCATGGAATATTAACTCTGGACTCTGCGAGATATTCATCATGATTATTGGATGTATTGGACCCTCTTCATGAATATTGGATTTTTGGATATTGGTAAATTGGTTTCTCATCAGTAACATCCCAAATTTGAATACTTAGGTCTCTTCAGTCTCTAGTTGAAATCATATAGTGTTGGATTGTTTGAATTGAAGAAAGAAAAAGAGTTGTTGAGTTGGGTTACGTTGTATGTGGAATCAGGTTATCATCACATGACGAGGACACTAGAGCTCTATCGTGTCCACCTCTTTGACATCCTTACTCAGTACCGTGCTTTATTCAGTGAGGACCCCCAACCCATCTTCACCAGCTTCCTTCAACACAAGGTATGTAAGTTTTTTTTCTTGTTTCCTCTTTGAAATGAATAATGCAGGCTAATGTTTGAAAGATAACTTGTTCAAAATTGTTTGTGAAACGTTCACAATCAAAAGAAGGAAGTGAGAACCCTTGAAGCAGCTGTTTGCACTTTAAAAACATCAATTTACCCAGGACACAGAGCTGAATTTTGCTAACAAGTTTCAGCATTCCTCAGCTTGTCATAAACAAGGAGTAAAATCAGAAGAAAAAACAATGTACCTCCAAAGTTATGCCTTATGACATTTTCTCCATTTGCTGTCACATCACACAAAACTATTTTCATGCATTCTTTCTCATTTCATTGAGTTTTCCACCCAGGTATCCGAGTTATTGAAGACTTTGGAGGAGGATTTGTTAGAAGGAGGTGGAAACATGCGAACTGATTCATTGTTGGGACAAGCCATGTATTTTGGCTTGAGCCTAAGCCGAATGGGAGGAGATTTCAGGGCTCTTCTCCCAAAAATCTTTCAAGATGCTGCCATCAGATCCTTGAAGAATTCTCTTGCAGATGCTAATATGAAATTCCAGGATGGGCTGTCCCTTTTATTTCTAAATGCTCCTGCCAATATGCCCTGCCTTCTCTCTAGCACAATGGCCTCCTCTCAGGTTTGTCTCATTCCTTTGCTTTCACTGATATATATAGCTTGCTGACATGCACAAGGCAACAGTTTGTTCAGGAATATATAGGAATAAAGGGTGCTGCTATATCCATATATCCACTACTTTTAATTGTCATATATAGGGTGTCTACAATTATGTATACTGTTTGCAAGTCATATTACTTCAAAATGAATGATCACTGATAGGTGAAACAAAATATGCAGAAACACCTAAAAGTTTTGTGCTGCATAGATACCAAGTTCACATTCACTTGTGGCCCAGGAATTATGTAAACTAAAAATGGCAGATTTCACAGGAGCTGAGAAAGCACGGTGCATTTTTTGGTTCAAAGGAATGTGATATGTGCTTAGTTTTTTTATGGTAGTGCCACAAGTCAATGTTTTAGTGCTTTTTTCCCCCCATTTTATGATTCCACTAAAATATTAAATTTAGAAACAATAGGAACATTGCAAAACAGTTTTGTTACTTTCATTCATTACATTGGGAAAAGTTTCCTCAAGAGCTGCAAGTCCTTTATGGTTCCATTTTTGAAATATTTTGCCAAAATATTCCAGAAGCTGCATGAGATTAAAGCCAAGAAAGATGTAATTGATGTTTAATTCTTCTGTTGTCATATACTAATTGCAAAGTGTAATTTGCACATGTGGTGTGTTATGCCTCTATAGGATGATCTGCATCCACCACTGAGTCTCCTGGAATTCTATCCATTGGCGGAATACACAAATAGTGTCCTCGGGGCATTCAACGACTTGCGTCTCTGCTGTCCCCTATCCTGTGTGCTTCCGGTCACAGAAGCCGTGACGATGAGCCTCGAAGATGCCGCTTCTGCCGTTCGGGATTTGCAGCGCCAGGAGGAATCCAGTCTGAACGCAAGTGAACGCGAACTTCTGAAGAACTTCATTGACCGCTTCTCCTCCATTCTCCTGCCTTACATTGGACGTTGTTTTCAAGCCCTTTTTCCCCTCTCACAACTCTCCTCTGTCTTGGGAGTCTCTCCTCAACAGCTCAAAGCAGAGGTAAGGATTTCTCAACATATAACCCTAATTTATTACAAGAATGAAGGTTGTTTTGATGAGTAAATTCAATCCTTTTCTAGCAAAGTTCTATTTCATCATGAAGTTTGCAAAAGCTAGGTCTCTTCTGACCTTTTAATTGGATGAGGATACCTGTATTCCTGTATAAAGTAAATCGTGTTTCAGCTACATCTGAGAGTAAGCTAGCGAAATGATTGTTCATGGATGTGTAAGATTGCACATATGAAGTAGCATCTACTTGGAGTGAATAGTTTTTGGTCATTCCTTCTGGGAAATGCCTGACAAACTTTCCATTTATGGGGAAGAAGTCCCCTGACGGCAGTCTAACAATCCCTATGGTTCTGGTTTCCTCATACAACTCACTATCAGTTAGAAGAAGAGTGAAATGACAGCTTCATTGCTCACTTTCATTGTAAAGTGGGGTCCTGGTATACTCATTGTTGGCAATTGCATTTCTTTCTCCTGATATAGTATATGTTACAACTGCTTAATCTGAGGAAGAATAGCAGAAGTATTGGTATTGGCTTGTTCAAGGATGATGAAACAAAACGAAGTCAAAGGACAGATGAAATTAAAGCATGGTAAAGGTTATACGGCAATGTAGATGGATAGAGCTTTCAAAGCAAGTGCAGAAGTTAAATCCTGCTATGCTGGTGCTGAGAATCATGGTGCATTGAAGCTGAGTTTTCATGAAAAGTGGTTTGGGATGGAAAGTTGGAAGGATAGGGAACAAAACCCCAATTCTTGTTTTCAAAAACACTTGGTATATCTCAACCATTCTGCCCAAGATTTTTCATGTTTTATGAACGAACCCTTATTGCGATGGATAATATGGAAATTAGATGAAGTTGTAACTTGCATCCCTCAGGGGTCTGCTTTGAAAGTAGTGGAAGCAAAGAAGGAATTTCACGTTTATCATTCTGGTGAAATGGTGACTTGAAGACATTAAGTGAGAAATTATTTGAGAAATTTTTCTTGTCACTCATATTTTGAAATACAAAAGTGAGAGCTAGATTTGTTTTGTTGTTCATGTTGATCCACATGGCATCTTGTTTCATAGGGACTAGGGATTTTGGATGAAGAAAGAGTGAGGGGCCTTCTTCATTCCACCAACTCTGCTCTTATATTGGCATGAGTGGATTGCTTCACATTGTGATATCCTTGTGTCCATTGACTCCTTTGGGTCTGGTTCAGGTTTCTTTTTACTATTTAATCCAAAATGATGCACTGCCAATAGATATTTATGGTTTAGGTGAAAACCTTTTCTTCGTCCTCAACAATGAAGTAGGAAAGAACATTATTGATTTTTCATTGGGTTAGTGCCTCAGAAAAATTACTTGAAAAATTTATTTCTATAAAATTATCAGATAATAGAATTTTGCTGAATGTTGAAATTTTTTAAATCCTTTAAAATTTCTAAAAGAACTGTATACAATTTTATTGGTATTTTATTTATCTAGTATTGGTTCAATAAAGTTGTTTCTGAAAGAATGGGCTTCTCTTTGCAAGTTATGCATTACTCAGAAACCTTCTAGCCAGGATTTCTTCTGTGTTTCTCCCACACAGAGTACATAAAGCAGGGATGAGAACGATTGCATCGTGGATTGGATGACCCCTTCCTCCAGCAAAGGATGACGTGTCATGGATTGTTTATTTTCATACATGATATGTGCATTCCACAGGATACATGTCATGATGGCGAGAATCACATTGTGTTATAGATGGTAAAGAGAACCATAAAGACAAGGAAAGGGAAAGAAAACACGAAGACAGCACCGTGCGTGATTGTAAAGGTTGAGAGGTTTTTTCACAAAAACATGTGCAAGTGTGATTGATAGATTCCTTCCTCCCTCAAGTCAGAAAGGCAGTGGAATTGTACTCAAAAAGCTCCTTGGAGATATGACAGTTGAAGATGACACATTCAGGGGAATGGGGTCCCTCTAAAACGAGGTGCCCTCCATGCACTCCTGCAGATTTCCATTTTATTGCCCCTGCTTTGCACACACTCAGAAGTTGATGAGCTAGCAGGGAAGGAGAGATTTCTTCTGCGTTACATGATGGCAATATCTAATTCTCACCATGAGCAACAGGGAGATCCTCATGCGCACAGTGAATTTCGTTCACAATACAAACTTTGAAAATATGAGGCTGGAAGGACTCCAGGTACTGCCAGTTCACCCTTTTACATTCTCAGTTGGCATATTTCCTCTGGTCCATTTCTGAAGATTGAATTCCCAGTTGAGAAGAATCCATCCGCAACTTGGGATCACACTAGCAGACGATGGACGGGCTCAAAATCCACTCTTCATTCCTGAGCGTATCATGGTCTACGTCTATCTTTTTAGTTTTCTTGGACATCTTGATGCACTTTATTTACCACAGTGGAGGAAGAAGACATTTCTTAATCGGATGGAGCAACGATGGCAACGGACGGGAAATATGGATCTCTTCAGATGCCAATCTTTTTCTATGCAACACCTTTTCATCATTATCTCTCTCGGCATAATTCTCAGGAGATTCCAGCGAGAGATGGAGACGGACTATATTTCAACAAGCATGCAGTGATGTTCTATGGAAGAACGAAAGCAGAAGTGCGATGATGATGAGTGAGATGCTGGAAGACAGACGTTATTATTCTCCATTCTTCTGAGACATTCATTCTCTTCAGTTCCCATGAAAAAAAATCCCTTCAGATAATTGGAGATTGTTGAGAGGGACTATGGCGACCCATCGTGATACGGGCAGGGAAGCCTTTATAAGTCTATATCCAATTTCCCTTGATGTGTACATCACAGCATCAGCTCTCAGTCTCGCTGAAGTCACTTCGTTCGCAAAAGAAGACGAGATGAAAGCTTTTATATAGAAGTAGCAAAGAATGGCAGAAATAAGTAATTTATGATTTGACCAGATTACGCGCTATCTTTGGTGTTCCGAATGCCTTTCTTTGATTGCAGGAAAGTGATTGTATGAGTTTCATCGACGTATCACCTCCCTATTTTCTCATCCACGGCTGGAAGCTTTGCATCCAGAGACATCTTCCTGCAAAGAGCAAACAAAAATGTCAATCGACCCGGAGTTAGGATTCCTGACCTGCAGAAAGTGTGTGAGCACTCGTGTGTCTCGAGCTGTGACTCCTCACAGATCATACGGAGGAATTCAGAGAATTTCCAACCCAAGTTGAAAAATACCTGGAGAGGAGAGAATCGTAGGATCCCGGTGCGGAATTGGATCGTCCGTTCATCTGGAACTTGACCTTAAACGGGTGCTGGAAACTGTGTTTCTTGATCATGGACTTGACGAGGATCAAAGTATCCAACTTGGGGATGGATCTCACGCTGTTCTTCACTTCCTCCTCCGTTACTTCCACGAGGTTCGTGCAATTCTCCTCCTCCGAAGGCAGCGGATTCTTCCCGCCTCTCGTCACCCACTCGTGCTCCTGCATTTCACACAGACGACAAATCTCGGAGTGAAACGAGACCATCTGGCCTCTAGGGTAGAAGGGGATTATATTCCGTCAGAAAGCACTAGCACAGCTAACTAGCCTCGAGCAAGTCACACGCGATCCTTCAAGTCGTCTACGTAAGCAAAGCTTTTTTTCCCTAAGAACTTTCCATAGCTTCTAAGGATGATCGAAACAGCAAACCCTGTCAAACAACCGATGATAACCGTATGGGATAAAGCAATATTTGAAATTAAATTTTTATTTACCTGGTTCCACTATTAGGCCTTCCACGAAGTAAACCGTCGTGAACGTAGTCCTTGAGAATTTTAGAACATGTCATGAGAATTCGTCGGCTTAACTCGAGAACTTCTACATTCGGCTGATGCGATGGAGAACCATTCTTAATCGACTCACGCAGTCTTCGCTTTGCCCACAATAAAATAAATAAGCTTCGATAGCGCTATTTAAAAAAAAAACCTGGTGCATGCCAAATGTTGGTTTTGTGGGAAAGAGTCCCTCGTATGAGATTAACTGTCAATTTAAACGAAGCAAATTAATGACTTAACAAGATTATATGGATCTAAAGTGTAGAAAGAGGGAAAGCAATGGTGCGAACTGAAAAAAGGAGAATCTAAAACGGGGGGGGGGGGGGGGGGGGGGGGGGA
>CAJPEV010004043.1:9070-14070 GCA_905338385.1 Darwinula stevensoni
CGGGGATCTCCGGTCCGCACCTGTGAAGGGCTACGCCCCGAAACACGGCCGTCTCCCGCCGTCCCGTGCCACGTGCGCCGGGGCGGCGGTGGCCGCGTGTTGTCAACTCGCTGACGAACCGCACATGCACGGAGATGCCAATCCGTCTGCAAACGACTCAAGTTCCGGCCAGGGTGTCGTACGTGGTAGAGCAGCCTCCAAACTGCGATTCATTGAGACTTAGCCCATTGACTGGAGGATTTGTCCGCTCAGAGACGGACAGAGTCCTCCACGAAAACCCTCGCCACTTACCCCGAAATCATCGAGTTTCGTGTGTGTATGTGTTCTTTGAGGAGCGGCCGCGATGGCCCGGGTTCGAAACCTGACCGTCCGGGGGGTGCTCCCTGGTGGCGAGGTGTGACAGGCGAGAGAGTTTCTGGAAACGGTATTTCGTTCCCTCGCTGTTTCCCCAGGTGTCCACAATACAAGGATCACTTTTCTTTGTCGATTCCGCTCGCTTCGAGCGGATGGAGAGGTGTTTTTCCGTTTCGGAAATCGATACGGAGTCTTGCACGATTCCAATCCTCCCCGATCTGCTTCGAGACGAGAAATTCAGGCCGGATGGTGCGGCGCGGTATGGTAGCGGTCCACTCTATGTGGTGTCCACTATATAAGGATCACTTTGTCGATTTCGCTCCCTGCAAGAAGACTGGGAAGGTGTTTCTTTTTTTGTATTCCCTGGAAACCGCTCGGGATTCTGGGGCGATATCCCTTCTCCGGTCTAATGCGGGACTCGCAAAATTCCGACGGGGTGGTCCGGATCGATTTTCGACGGGTCAAATCCATTTTCTCTTGGGTGTCCACTATACATGGATCACATTACTTAGTCGATTATTTTCTTGCTGTATGACTTTGAAGGGACTCATTCATTCGTAGACCGAGGATTCAATGAGTTGATACTGATGTGCCTTCCGTTTTCTTGATGGTGGCCACTACACAAGGATTCTTTGCTCCTATGCAAGTTGTACAGAGGTGAGTGTGCAGTCGGGTCCATTCTCAAGGAGCGCTTGTCAAGTGAGCAAGGGCGACTGAGAGCGTCATGTGTTGCGCTGTCTGCGCTGTTGCCCCCCCCTTCCACGCTCAGCAGCCCCACTTCGGGGAATAAAAGTGAAGATAAGCATCAGTAAGAAGGGAAGGAAAGTAATTAAATTAATTGTGCCCAGTAGAGCGGACACCTGGAGTTTTTCCCTATGAAAAGTGTTCCTTATATAGTGGACACTTGGAGGCAAAGAGAATTGATCCTTATATAGCGGACACTTGGAAGCAAAGAGAATTGATCCTTATATAGCGGACACCTAGAGTCTTTCCCTAAGAAAAGTGTTCCTTATATAGTGGACACTTGGAGGCAAAGAGAATTGATCATTATATAGTGGACACCTGGAAGCAAAGAGAATTGATCCTCATATAGCGGACACCTAGAGTCTTTCCCTAAGAAAAGTGTTCCTTATATAGTGGACACTTGGAGGCAAAGAGAATTGATCCTTATGTAGTGGACACTTGGAAGCAAAGAGAATTGATCCTTATATAGCGGACACCTAGAGTCTTTCCCTAAGAAAAGTGTTCCTTATATAGTGGACAGCTAAGTGTCCACTATGCAAGGTTTCATCTGTTTTTACTCGAACTTTTCTCTCGTTCCTGTCCATTCGATGCGATGTCAGTCCTTCTGAAGCGAATATTGAACACCGCCACTCCATGGCGAATCCATCGGTACCTCGTTCGTCGAGTTGCGATGCATAGTATTGGCTCACGATGGGGGGAGAATTGATCGATGCACGCTCAAGTATTTCTATCACAGAGAGTGGACTGTCTAACGGGTCCCTCGCGGGCTGGGAGATATATATGAGCTGGCGCGTGTCTCTGTGTGTTGATGATGCGGAAACTGTCCTGAGAAAGAGAAGCTTCTCTCCTCCCGGTTGGAAACCGCCTCTCTGCGAACAGGACTGCGTCGATTTGCCGTAGCGGTACCCTGCGACGCACGGCCGAGCCGCATCAGCTACTCCCGAGGACGACGGATCGGGCGACGCGCTCTTCTCTCATCGAGAGTCGGTGTGCGTTTCCCCTCGCTGTCGAACTCGCGACGGCGTGCGGTTGTGGCTGCCGGGAGTTCTCGTGCTCCTCCCGGCGCTGCTCATTGCGGGGCAATAGACGTTCGACGTCTCGGGCACGGAGTCCGCAATCCGATCGAGTCGAGTCCCTCCACGGGGGACTCCCCGCTCGGAGCGCGGAAGCGGGTCGAGCTCGTCTCGACACCAGGAGAGTTACGACCGCGGGCACCTCTCGGCGGGAGATTTCCTGCGAGAGAGGCGATCCCGGGAAAGCGGTCCACGAACACAAACCGTGTTGTTTCCCTCGAGATTTGCAAGTGGTGGAGAGATGCCATCCCTCCTGCCGACGAGCGAAAGTCATGCGACGCACTCGATGCGGCGTCGCACCACAACTGCAAGGTGGCGACGAACACGGCACACGGAGTCCGCTCGGACTCGGAATCGTGTGCGTGCGGTCCGAGAGAAATCTCGCCCAAAAACGAGAGTAACCCGGACGGCGGGCACCATCGGCTAACCGAAGCGACGGATCGCTCGGGAAGGATCGTCGACCGAGTGTGCGAGACGGCCGGATATCAAGGGCGTGCACTGGCGCCTCTGGCCCGTCTCGCCGGATTCGTGTCTTGACGAGCACCCCCGGCGGTCGGCCTCGTGCGTAGGATTGCCGTGGATGTTCCGAGAGAAAATGTCTGGCTGTTACCTGGTTGATCCTGCCAGTAGTCATATGCTTGTCTCAAAGATTAAGCCATGCAGGTCTAAGTACGTGCCGAAATAAGGTGAGACTGCGAACGGCTCATTACATCAGTTATGGTTCCTTAGATCTCCGACGTTTTACTTGGATAACCCTGTTAAATCAGAGCTAATACATGCCTAGAAGCCCCGACCCTTAGGTGGGAAGGGGCGTTTTTATTAGATCAAAACCAGACGGGGACTTGTGCCCCGGAACTCTCTGGTGACTCTGGATAACTTTGGACGGATCGCACGGTCCTGGCACCGGCGACGTATCTTTCAAATGTCTGCCTTATCAACTTGATGGTAGGTTATGCGCCTACCATGGTGATAACGGGTGACGGAGAATCAGGGTTCGACGCCGGAGAGGGAGCCTGAGAAACGGCTACCACATCCAAGGAAGGCAGCAGGCACGCAAATTACCCACTCCCGACACGGGGAGGTAGTGACGAAAAATAACGATACGGGACTCATCCGAGGCCCCGTAATTGGAATGAGTACACTTTAAATCCTTTAACGAGGATCTATTGGAGGGCAAGTCTGGTGCCAGCAGCCGCGGTAATTCCAGCTCCAATAGCGTATATTAAAGTTGCTGCGGTTAAAAAGCTCGTAGTTGGATCTCAGTCGCGGTCGGGCGGTCCGCCGCAGGGCGGCACTGCTCGAACCGGACAATCGGCCGGTTGCTCCCGGGATGCTCTTCGCCGGGTGTCCCGGGTGACCGGAACGTTTACTTTGAAAAAATTAGAGTGCTCAAAGCAGGCCGGTCGCCTGAATAGTCGTGCATGGAATAATGGAATAGGACCTCGGTTCTATTTTGTTGGTTTCCGGAACCCGAGGTAATGATTGATAGGGACAGACGGGGGCATTCGTATTGCGACGCTAGAGGTGAAATTCTTAGACCGTCGCAAGACGAACTACTGCGAAAGCATTTGCCAAGAATGTTTTCATTAATCAAGAACGAAAGTTAGAGGTTCGAAGGCGATCAGATACCGCCCTAGTTCTAACCATAAACGATGCCAACTGGCGATCCGCCGACGTTATTCACATGACCCGGCGGGCAGCTTCCGGGAAACCAAAGTTTCTCGGTTCCGGGGGAAGTATGGTTGCAAGGCCGAAACTTAAAGGAATTGACGGAAGGGCACCACCAGGAGTGGAGCCTGTGGCCCAATTCGACTCAACGCGGGGAACCTCACCAGGCCCGGACACTAGAAGGATTGACAGATTGAGAGCTCTTTCTTGATTTGGTGGGTGGTGGTGCATGGCCGTTTTTAGTTGGTGGAGCGATCTGTCTTGGTTAATTCCGATAACGAACGAGACCCTGGCCTACTAACTAGACGGCGGATTCTTTCCGTCCGCCTCGTCTTCTTAGAGGGACAGGCACGCGCTTAGCTGCACGAAATGGGGCAAAAACAGGTCTGTGATGCCCTTAGATGTTCTGGGCTGCACACGCGCTACACTGACGGAGGCAGCGTGTGTTCCCTGTCCGAAAGGACCGGGTAACCCGCTCAATCTCCCTCGTGCTAGGGATTGAGGCTTGCAATTGTTTCTCATGAACGAGGAATTCCCAGTAAGTGCGAGTCATCACCTCGCGCTGATTACGTCCCTGCCCTTTGTACACACCGCCCGTCGCTACTACCGATTGAATGATTTAGTGAGGACTTCGGACTGGTGTCCGGGGCGGCTCTCGGGTCGGTCCGGTGCGCCGGAAAGTTGTCCGAACTGTATCATTTAGAGGAAGTAAAAGTCGTAACAAGGTTTCCGTAGGTGAACCTGCGGAAGGATCACTGACGGTGTTCTTACACACACCCGCGCTCCTTGGGGCTTCTTCCCAGGGGAGAAGAGCCTTCGTCCCCGCCGGGGACGAGGCCGCCGCTCGGGGGATGAGCGCCCGATGCGGTCCTGTTCGGATGATCGCGCGGGAGGATCCGTCCTCCTGCGCGTGCCGAAGGATAGTGGCTTTTTGCAAAACGAATATCGTGAACCGTCTTGTCGAAGAAAAACGTGATGGAGAACTTCGGTATCCATCGACACCGCACACGACTCCGGGCGGTGGATCACTCGGCTCGCAGATCGAGGAAGGACGGAGCCAACTCCGTGAAACACGGCGAATTGCAGGGCGCCAAGAAACCGCCACAGTTTGAACGCATATTGCGGCCTTGGCAGCGATGTCGAGGCCACGCCTGTTCGAGG
>CAJPEV010004043.1:19070-25345 GCA_905338385.1 Darwinula stevensoni
GCTAAGTTCATTTCTAACTCAGGAGCTTGCGTTCTGTAAATTCGACAGCACAGGGCATGCCTTGCAATGGAAGCGTCATTCTACGAACCTAGTTCTAGTTCTGTGTGTTTCATCTTTGACGACAAAGACGGCGAGAGCAATAGGTAACAAGTAGCAAGCAACTGACAAACGGGCCATGAACAGCCAAGCCTCCAAGTAGGAGTTCCTTACCTTATTGAAAATCTTAAAATCGGATGTAACACCAACGAAACCTTCGCCTTTCCGTGGGTATATCCTTTAGCCAACCACCCAGTCCTGGGTGAAAGACGTGAGTAAAGTACGAAAAATTAAAACATGGACCTGGGGTGGGATCGAACCAGTGACCCTGAGTTAGCAAAAAAAAAAAAATGAGGACGTTGGGTGGGATCGAACCACAGACCTCGTAATCGATGAGAGAAATACAAACGGGCCATGAACAGCCAAGCCTCCAAGTAGGAGATCCTTACCTTATTGAAAATCTTAAAATCGGATGTAACACCAACGAAAACTTCGCCTTTCCGTGGGTATATCCTTTAGCCAACCACCCAGTCCTGGGCAAATAAAACAATACCCAGCTATACCAAATAAGGAAAGGCAAAAACATAGCTCCTTCTAGTTCCATCCGTTCAAGCATTTGTCGTAGATTATGCAAAGGTCAATATTTTCAATTTTCAATTGTTTTGGGCCCTGAAAAGGGCCGTTTTATGTAGAGAAGGCAGGCCTTCTTACTTAGAGGAAGTGTACTTGGTTACCGCTTTCGTCCCTTCAGACACAGCGTGCTTCGCCAATTCTCCAGGCAGGAGTAGACGAACAGCAGTCTGAATCTCCCGCGAAGTGATGGTAGATCGCTTGTTGTAATGAGCCAACCGAGAAGCTTCAGCAGCGATTCTTTCGAAGATGTCGTTCACGAAGCTATTCATGATCGACATGGCTTTTCCGGAGATTCCAGTGTCGGGATGAACTTGCTTCAACACCTTGTAGATGTAGATTCCGTAGCTCTCCTTCCTGCGCTTCTTCTTCTTCTTGTCTCCCTTGGAGATGTTCTTTTGGGCCTTTCCGGCCTTTTTCGCAGCCTTTCCAGAGGTTTTGGGTGCCATTGTACTCGCTTAGTAAACAATACTATGCTTGCGTATTAAAAGAGCACCACCTATATAGAAAAGTTTTCAATCCGTTTCTTCTTTGCCTGCGGTGAACATTGGCTATCTCAAACTTGATTGTTAGATTTTGTATAATAATGTAAAACTCGCCCAGCTGAGCACACTCATCTTCGTCAATATTGTGTCCCAGAATTGACATACGACTCATCTACCTGCATCATGTCTGGTCGTGGAAAGGGAGGAAAAGTGAAGGGGAAGGCAAAGAGCCGCTCTAGCAGAGCTGGACTTCAATTCCCTGTTGGACGAATCCACCGTCTCCTGCGTAAGGGGAACTACGCTGAACGGGTTGGTGCCGGAGCTCCTGTGTACCTGGCTGCGGTAATGGAATATTTGGCTGCGGAAGTGCTTGAGTTGGCTGGTAACGCAGCTCGAGACAACAAGAAGACGAGGATCATTCCGCGTCATCTGCAACTTGCCATCAGGAACGACGAGGAATTGAACAAGCTTCTGTCCGGAGTGACGATTGCTCAGGGTGGAGTTCTGCCTAATATCCAGGCTGTGCTTCTGCCCAAGAAGACTGAGAAGAAGGCTTAAAAGTTGTATTCTCTGTTTTCGTTCGAAACGGCCCTTATCAGGGCCCAAAAGAATTGGAAATTGAAAAATTTGAATCAAGTTAACGTAGCAAGCAGAGTATTGTATGAAAAATAAAAATACGGACCTGGTGTGGGATCGAACCAGTAACGTTGAGTTCGCAAAAAAAAAAAAAATGAAGACGTTGGATGGGGTCGAACTACTTACCTCGTAATCGTTGAAAGAAATACAAACGGGCCATGAACAGCCAAGCCTCCAAGTAGGAGATCCTTACCTTATTGAAAATCTTAAAATCGGATGTAACACCAACGAGAAAATGCGTTTTTTTGAGTATATCTTTTAGCCAACCAGTCAGTCCTGGGCGAAAGGAAATGCACCGGTGAAAGAGATCTAAAGAACGAGTTTTAACAGGGCGACCGGCACTCCTGCCATTAGAAGTCGCTGTGGTTATAGGTTTGTGTCTGGTACGAGGAAAAGAGGAATAGGGCGTAGCGAAGTTGAATTATTTCAATTGTTTTATTTATTGGCCCTGAAAAGAGCCGTTTGGAGGTATGGGAACAAGAATTAAGCTCGTTCTCCACGGATTCGTCGCGCAAGTTGAATATCTTTGGGCATGATGGTGACACGTTTTGCATGAATAGCACACAAATTCGTGTCTTCAAAGAGTCCAACTAAGTAAGCTTCACTGGCTTCTTGGAGAGCCATAACGGCGGAGCCCTGGAAACGTAGATCGGTTTTGAAATCTTGAGCAATTTCACGCACCAATCGTTGGAATGGGAGTTTGCGGATGAGGAGCTCAGTGCTTTTCTGGTAGCGACGGATTTCACGAAGAGCGACAGTACCAGGCCTGTAACGGTGAGGTTTCTTCACTCCGCCAGTAGCAGGAGCAGATTTCCTGGCAGCTTTGGTAGCGAGCTGCTTTCGAGGAGCTTTCCCACCGGTGCTTTTTCGGGCCGTTTGCTTTGTTCTTGCCATATCGACTTCGACTTCAGTAGTCACTGCTGTATACAAATTCTGAGGTCGTTTTGACTATATGAATTCAGACTACTTTGGTGAGAAGGGATGCGATTGAGATGTGTTTTGTCGCTTCAGCACAGGGAAATGCTTTCTTGTTTGATTCTGGAGAGATCTATACGAAGTACGTCATTATGGCTGGTGTATATGTATTGTATTCTATATATTACGGATATATTACGGTACATACGGAGGTCGAATAATAATAAAAAGATGCGAATGGATGAGAACGTGGCTTAAGTAGGGTTAAGGAAGCACACAGTTGTTGGTTACGGCCATAGCACCGAGAAAACACCGGTTCTCGTTCGATCACCGCAGTTAAGCTCGGTCGCGCCTGGCTAGTACTTGGATGGGAGACCTCCTAGGAACCCCAGGTGCTGTAATCTTTTTTATATTTCAGGTTGTTAATTAATGATAGGGTAGGGAAGAGTACTGAGCGGTTCAATATTTTCAATTTTTGACTTTTGTTGGCTCTGAAAAGAGCCGTTTGAAAAGTTGTTCACGGTGAGTACGAGCTTAACCTCCAAAGCCATACAAGGTACGTCCTTGTCGTTTCAGGGCGTACACAACATCCATGGCTGTAACAGTCTTCCTTTTGGCATGCTCAGTGTAAGTCACGGCATCTCGGATGACATTTTCCAGGAAAACCTTCAGGACACCACGTGTCTCTTCATAGATGAGGCCAGAGATTCGCTTGACTCCACCACGACGAGCCAGGCGACGGATGGCAGGTTTCGTGATCCCTTGGATATTGTCACGTAAAACCTTGCGATGTCGTTTGGCTCCTCCCTTCCCAAGTCCCTTTCCTCCTTTGCCACGACCAGACATAATGAAAGTTCAGATATCTCTTCTCTGCAGCTGCAATGAAATGAATCACTAGAACGAAGTGGTTCGCCCTATTTATAGGCTAGGATCTGTGCTTTCCGCCGACGAGAGCAGTCAGTTTATCGTTAATAGCAAACGAAGTAAAGTATATATTGAAATACGGTTTACATCATTCGATGGCAAAAAAATTGGCCGATTTTTTGAGATATATAATGCAAACATGAAATAAAGTAATACTTCTAGAAAAATGAAAACCCTGTTTCCATGACAAAAGCGCCTGCATCTTAGGCAACCGAATGCAGCCTTCGGTAGACCCTGCCGCTTGTGTTTGCCGCCGACGAGAGCAGTCAGTTTATCGTTAATAGCAGAAGAAGTAAAGTATATATTGAAATACGGTTTACATCATTCGATGGCAAAAAAATTGGCCGATTTTTTGAAATATATAGTGCAAACATAACTAAAAAAATGAAAAACGTGTTTCCATGACAAAGTTGGCTGCATCTTAGGCAGACAAGTTCTTGGGTCTGTATATTGCCTATAACCAAATGTTAATTCACCCCTACACTGGTTAGAGGTTGGGATTAGAAGCTACCTTCTTGTGCTCTCTCATAATATAGACAGTCAAGTGGACAACATTACCAACCTAATTAGCTATATAGACAGCACTTACCTAATTAGTTTTTTAGACAGCACCCAGAAGGAGCCTCTCTATTAAAAGTTCGGATAAGAGAGAAATTTTGGGCGGAGGTGTATTCGATTGTAATTATTTTAGGCGTGCTTTCCGTTGTTTGTATGGGGTCGTGTCATAGCATACTTTATCGAATAGAACTGTTCGCTCGTTAGATTTTCTTTAGTTTTGCGCATGTTATATAGTAAGTGCATATGTTATGTGAGTACATATGTTATATGCTACGGAATTACTGTATGTACCGTGATTTTATACAGTAGGTACATAGTTTCGCTGTGGAATATAGACTTTTTGTTGTAGTGTGTGTCTTATGTTTTTTCTGATTTCATTCAAGTATACGTGGAATAATGGTATATTTGCATATGTTCGCTATGTTTCTTATGTGTACTTCCTCATGTTGCTCTATGTTTATGTGTTTTTGTCTGCACATACGCGATGTAACGTCTGTACATTGTATACACCTATGTATACAAAGTGAAAGCATGATTTTGGTTATTTTTATTTCTCCTGGAACTTTTGGTCTAATGAAGCGTCATTTCAAGGGAGCAAGGCTTTCCGCGGAGGTCCGCTTAGACCACATAATGTACGAAGTGAAAGCATGATTATTCGTTATGTTTCTTATGTTCTAGTTGCTCATGTTGCCCTATGTTTATGCTTTTGTCTGCACATAAGCGATGTAATATCTGTACATTATATACACCTATGTACGAAGTGTACATAGGTTTTATGCTTTCACCAAGTGAAAACATGATTTTGGTTATTAATCTTCCTCCTGGAACGCTTGGTTTAATGGAGGGTCATTTTCAGGGAAAAAAAGCTTCAAAAAGAGGGTCTCTTAGACCTTTTTCCGAGTTCCTGCTGGTTTTTGTGCACTTCCACACCGCGATACAAAAAGTATATAGTGTGGGGGTGCTCTAGCCGAGAGCAAAAATGGGTCTTACGGCTCTGGCTTGTAGGGAGAAGAACCAGTGCTTCTCTTTGCGATTCGTCTCGTCTAGAGCACAGCAAACCGTCCTTTTCAGGGCAGATTGAAATTGAAAAATATTGAACCAAGCATAAACCGTCCTTCTCAGGGCAAGTTGAAAATATTTAAGCCTGCGAACACAGTCGCCCCACAGCTGTGTTCGCTTAGGATAGTATGTAGGGGCTGATGTTGGTTGCTTCGAACGTACTGGTGGTTCGTAGCGATTGACAGAAGCATGTCGTCTTGTCCATTGGGGGCCGTGTGTTCTTTTGGGACTGTGGGTCTCTCACTCTCCTAAAGCTCATGCGTTCAAATGCCCGAAAGTCAATGAGTGTATCGTGGAGACTGGGAGTCTCGAGGTTGTTCGTTGCGATTGACTGCAGCATGTCGTCTTGGCCCTTGGGTGCCGTGTGTTCGTTCGGGACTGTGAGTCTCTCACTCTCCTAACGCTCATGCGTTCGAATGCCCCAAACATGAGTGTTGAAACGGTGGTTCAGTTGTGCTGTGTGCCACGCCTGAAAAGAAAGACGAGAAGTCTATCGACTTGAGGCTGAAGTGAGAGCTCAAGTGGTGAATGGAGTCTTCGACGTTTGTGTCAATGGGATGACTAAACGTCTCCTCACGAGAGAAGGGTTCTCTAAGTGAGGCGAATGTATGAAATGAAAGTGCTATCTGGTTGATCCTGCCAGTAGTCATATGCTTGTCTCAAAGATTAAGCCATGCAGGTCTAAGTCCATGCCGCTTTAAGGTGAGACCGCGAATGGCTCATTATATCAGTTATGGTTCCTTAGATCTTCGGTTACACTTGGATAACCCTGGTAATTCTAGAGCTAATACATGCATTCCAACACCGACCTTTTAGGAAGGTGTGTTTTTATTAGCCCAAAACCAATTGTTACCTTCGGGTGACGTCCCTTTGGTGATTCAGAGTAACTTGGTTCGGATCGCATGGCCTCTGTGCCGGCGACGCATCTTTCAAATGTCTGCCTTATCAACTTGTTGGTTGGTTAAATGCCAACCAAGGTGGTAACGGGTGACGGAGAATCAGGGTTCGATACCGGAGAGGGAGCCTGAGAAA